>OX401411.1:10877549-11015049 GCA_947846245.1 Cerastoderma edule | reverse complement strand
GTACGCCGAATTTCATTCGGACACCTCTGCCAACTTCTTGAGCGAGTATTCATCCGAAATGTTATCGAGCCGTTACTGTGTAACATATTATGAAAAGTAATTGAAGATATGTATTTTGCATATGACTTGAAGCTGTACTAGCTCATGTCAGTAAAATTTGTCCATGTCATGTTTATGTGTAACCACCTTATTGATACAACGTGGTGCCCGCGAAAGTTACCAGTTTTTCTTATTGCTTACTCATTTATGGCACGTGTATCTAATCAAAAGTATTTGGTTAACCAAAGTGTCAAAGGAAAGTCGTTCTTACTCCTTCTAAAATGGACCGATCTTAAAGAAATAAAGAAAATAAGTGTGTTTTACCTGCGATTTCTCCTTTGGTATAATAGATACCCACAATTTGTATGATCCAAAAAACTAACATTGTCGACATTCTAGTTATTCATTGTTGTCCGAATATATGCTTCATATTCTTTGTTGATGTTGTTGTTGTTAGTCGGTTTTAAGATTTAACAATAGTTCAGGACAGTACATAATTCTTAATAAAACAATCAAGAACGTGGCTAGTTCTACTTTTAGTATACCATATAATGGTTATTTTCATTCTCGTTCTATGTGTTGTATACAAAACCATTCAAATGGTTGAATGATTCCTTAGAATTACAAGTACGTATCGGATTTCACTTCCAAATCATAAGCTTATGGTGTTTGTCAATTTTCAAAATGCAGACGATATGAAAACCCGTTAAATGTAAAGCATGCGTCGTCTGAATGCATTGTGAAAAAAAAGACTCTTTGTGAAATCCGTTTGATATTGTTGGTGCGTTTTGTTTATGTTAATATAGTGTATTGACTCAGATTACTTGATTCTATGTGCGATTATCATTTCTCAAAGTGTTAGTTCGCATACTATGCTTAGAAGACTTAGGACTAAACTTTCATATAATCAAACTGCACAAATATTTCTTCATATCATCATGACAAAAATTTCGGAGCAACAGATAAGCTAAACCCATTGTGGCGGCTTGTAAAAACAAAATCTAAAAATCATTCATGTCCGAATCCAGGCTCAAATACTATCCATTCCGACGTAAAATGAAGTCAAATGAAGCCATTGTATATTAATTCAGATAAGTAGAGATCTTTGGAACACGTTGGTGCAATGGGGGCAATACTGTTCCAGATTTTTATGTTGAACTTGGACTCCAAACCCAGTTATAATACGGTAATTGACAGCAGATGCGTCTTGACACTATCTCCACCATAAACATTAAACGGGGTTTCACCCGAAAGGATTCAACTATTGACATATGCCCTGAACGCACAATCACTTTATTATGGTTTTTGTTTTTAGACTTGTCCGAATTAAAAGTAAAACAACCATTATTTTAGACTACACATATTCCATTTCTTTGTTTGAATGTTTGTTTGTTTGTTATTTGTTATTTGTTTATCTGTTTGTTTTGTTTGTTTGTTTGATGGGGTTTAATGCTGTGGTGTGTCAACAATATTGCAGTATGTTACGAGTTTCTTGGATTTACCAGAACTGGGCTAAGACCGTCTGAAGTCTATACTTCATAGGCGATCCTAGATATAGGCAATGTGGCAAAAGGAGAAATTGCTCGTGACGAGCAATTTCTTCTTTTGTCACAATTGTCTTTGAGTCATGCTTTGAATGTGTATTAGAAAGTGTTCAAAATAAGGTAAGGCTTTAGCATGATACGGGATGGTATAGGAGTTTAGTTTAAGGTTACAATACAAGGGTAGGATGTTGGCCTTGGAATGCTTTGGTCGCGGGTTTGCATCTTGCGAAAAGCATTATCGAGTAAGGTTGCAACTTTTCAGTATTTCACATTTTTTAATAATGGTTATATATTATTGACTGAATTCTTTATCAGTATATTTCTGCAATTTGATCGTAAATTAGTAATAATTCAATTCTGATATCATTTTACACTGGGGCCTTTTGTAAAGGGCTTGTCAGAACTTTCTTAAGCGATCATCACTCAACAATACACTGGGACCTTATATGGCCCAGTGGCAATGAGGTAGGACTTGTAACATGACGGTCCCGGATTCAAACTTTATCAACAGTAATGGGACTTTTCGTCGGCGTGTCTTTAACCCATTACCAAACAATAACGACACGTGACCACTTTGTTGCAGACGACTCTTGAAAACATTGTTAAATAACTAGCAATGTTTCCTTTCCCCACAATGATTGATGCACTATCAGAAGATTATTTTTCAATTTCATCACATTTTGGAATGTCGTCTGCAAACACTTTCAATTAGGGACAGTCGAAAACTTGGCGTTTGGTAAAGGGTTAAGCAGGAAAAAACAGGGATCTAGCCTTGTAATGGCGAATCCCAACTAAATAATACAGGATCGGATGATTTAGATAATTTCTTGAACAGAACAGAACAATTCTTTTACCTCTCAGGTACAATATGTACAGCATGAGGTATAAAACAATTCAAATTAAGGGCCAAAGTAACCCGTAAAGTCTTAACCCTTTCCCAAACAATAACGACAATTGACCACTGTGTTGCAGATGACTTTAGAAACCTTTGGGGGAAAAGGAGAAATTGCTCGTAACGAGCAATTTCTCCTTTTCCCACAATGTTTTCTAGCCTATCAGATGGTTATTTTCCAATTGCATCACATTTTAAAATGTCTTCTGCAAACTCTTTCAATTTGGGACAGTCCAACATTTGTTGTTTGGGAAAGGGTTAATACATGAAAGTAGTCGTGAAGGAAGCTTCAGTCATGGCTTCCAGTATGTATAACAGTATATATTGATCATTAGGAGCAACTACGGTATAAATGTTAACCTTTGCTTTGTTTGCTTACTAAAAGTACATCTTCAATGGAGAAAGGATTAAAAGATCAACCCTTTGTCCCCTAGAAATGATCAAACAAAGCAACGAGAAAGTTTCGACTTCCTTGTTTCGAAAACACATCGATTGTTTAATACGTGCAGCACTTACTATACTATTGCACTGAAGTCTCAACATTTGAATGTTAACGTTTGAGTTATATAGCTGTTCCTGTCCTGTATCCCGTTAAAGAAGACATAAACATATCACACTGTATGTAGCAATTGTACTAATTCCGAGTTTTACGACAATTTCAACCATTTCTTATTTACTTTTCCGGGTGAATGTCAGTGTTTTTATCAGATATCTTGAAATTTCATCAAAGATACTGTTAACGTTTTTACCATTTCACTGACTGCTTCAACGGGCAAATATAACATAACTTATTATAACAAACGATAAGAATGTGTCGCAAGTGTTTATATTATACATTCGGAAAGAACGATGAAAAATTAGGGGTTTTGAACCCGGGCCCCCAGTATCTCAAGTCGGACCTGCTACCGCTTAAGCAATGGTTGGATATACCTCAGTGTCTTCATTTCTTGTATCATGCCTGTGATAAAGGGTTGTGTATTCCTTTTTATATAAATACGGGGATATAGTATTCATGTATGTGAATACATATACGTTTGTACTATGAACGAGCTTATATAAGAGTTTTTATATGTTACTGTATTTCAAGTATAGAGTCCGTTAACCCTTTACCAAACGTTAAATGTTTGACTGTCCCAAATTGAAAGAGTTTGCAGACGACATTTCAAAATATGATGAAATTGGAAAATTATCTTCTGAAGGGGCAGAAAACATTGTGGGAAAAGGAGAAATTGCTTGTTAAGAGAAATTTCTCCCTTTTCCACAATGTTTTCCAGTTTAGTCTGCAACAAAGTGGTTAAATGTTGTTATTGTTTGGTAGAGGGTTAAATGATATGGGTATAAGGTAAGGAATAATGTATACAAAAGCACTTTTGTCATTGTTAAACGAAAAATATTGCTTAAAAGAATGTGATATCGGTAAAGAGATTTTAAGATCATATTTAGTTCTGTTTGGGACTTTGACCAATGCTTATGTGTCAGCTGGGAGTGTTTAACCCGTTATCAAAGAATAACGGCATTTGACCAGTTTGATGCAGACGACTCTGGAAAACACTGTGGGATAAGGAGAAATTGCTCATGACGAGCAATATCGCCTTATCCCACAATGTTTTCTGCCCTATCAGAAGAGTATTTGTCAATTGCACCACATTTTGAAATGTCTTCTGCAATATCTTTCAATTTGGGAGAGTCGAAAACTTTGCGTTTGGTATAGGGTTTAAACTGGGAACATATGGAGTAAAGGGTATACGGGTTAATCCCTTTTCCATACCAGGATATAAATATATATAGGTTAATATGTTCAGATTTCCATTTTCCTCATATTTATCATTACTACCTTAGAATTGAAAAAGAGAATGATACTTCTAAACAAAGATTATATTCTTTTTTATAAAGTATACACATGTTTGTGGATGATAACCGGTATTCTTTCTTTAACCCTTTCCCAAAAAATAACGAGATTTGACCACTTTGTTGCAGACGAGCAATTTTTCCTTTTTCCACAAGGTTTTCTGCTCTATCTGAAGAAGGCTTGTCAATTTCATCACATTTTGAAATGTCGTCTGCAAACTCTTTCAATTTGGGACAGTCGAAAATTTGTTGTTTGGGAAAGGGTTAAATACAGATTACTCTATTTTACACTTCTTTAGATATGCATCGCTTCATACTCCGTATAAACCGACTCTAGTAACAACTCGTATAAAAGAAGACTTGTTGCTTTATGCTTATATTTCAAAGAAAAACTTGGTTGCTTTATGCTTATATTTCAATGGAAAACTTGGTTGCTTTATGCTTATATTTCAATGGAAAACTTGATCGCCGTATGCTTATATTTCAAAGAAAAACTTGGTTGCTTTATGCTTAGATTTTGAAGGAAATTTCGTTCCATAAATTTTATGGTATGCCTTGTGTTGCTTGCAACTTGGAACAATCGTAAAAATGGGATATGAGGCACAGTGTAAAAGCCCTAATTCTTTGTTTATTTTACTTGTCAAACTTAAAAACAAAATTAGACGACGCTTCTTAATCAAATCAAACAACTTATTTCTATTATATGTGGGATAGATAATTCTTAAGGAAAAATTGCTCATACTGAGCAAACAATTTTCTTTTTATGGTGTTCTTTAGACGTGTTTTAACCAGTTTATAAGAAGTAAACGTTATATTGTTTGCATTTGCGCGGGTCGGATTTGTTCTCGGTTATTTCCGATTAGATTTTGACATTGTTTTACCTGCATGATACATTTATTACTTTAAACAATGTAACTGATTTGATTATAGTAATGGCCATTGTTTAACCCTATATCTTGAGTGTTTTGCAGCAGACGATATTAAAATGGTATGTAATAACGCTGCAAACATAGATCATAACTAAAATGAATGAAAGAACAAAGTTCAAATCAATTGTGAGAAAAATAGAATCTACACACGACGATCAAGTTTATTTAAATTCTAATTACGCCTTCTTCAGCAAAAGGGTTTGAAGTAAAAGGTATGTATCGTTGTAAAAGGTTTGTATTATTATTAGAGGTTTAAGTTTTGGGGAAATCCATATCAGGTATGGATTATAGATATAGTGACACGAAGCTAACTCGGCAGTATAAAGATCTAACCCTAAGTTAAGTTGAATCACCGAGAGTTATATACATGTGACAGCAGGATTTAGCCTAGGGTACTGGCTCGTGCGTATACCCCGCACTAGGCTAGTGCGGGGTATACTCACGGACCAGGCCCCAAGGGTCCAATTTTATCTAGCAGTAAAACATAATTGCATTGATTCAATGGTATTTTCTTTTGTCTGTCAAATTTTTTCATCTGTGATCAAGCACCTTTAAGTGTTAATGTTATTGCCACAATACGATGTCGCACTGTAGATTTTGTTTTGCCTATACGGGTAGCGGGGTAAAGCTATATGAGGATATATGTGTACAGATTTATTGCGTCTTGATATCGTGACAGTTGGGGTTCGCCTTGAGACCTATTTTTAGATAAATCTGTTTTCAATGGTGAACGTTATATAAAGTAAACCTTACACAAGTGGTGGGATTTTTTTTCGCTACCCGTGTAGGTCGAAACTTCGAAACTGTTTGTTATATTTGTGTTTATGGTGAAATTTTAAGGGGGCAGAGTGGATTAGAAAAAACAACATTGAACAATGGCCGATTTTCGGGTATTGCGTTCTTGGATGTTATATCTCATTCCATTGTTTGGTAAGTAGATCGACCCCTATCCCTTTGTATCACACTTCTTTGTCCTATCTGATGCAGAAAACTTTAGAAACCCCTATGACAAAAGGAGAAATTGCTCGGGACGAGCAATTTCTCCTTGTGTCACAGTGGTTTCTACGCAATTTCATAAAAATCACTTTAATTTCACTCTTTATAATTGACATTCGATGTTGCTTTCAATTTTCGACGAGTCGCAAATTCCCCCAAGACGGTAAGGATTAAGATTTGTTTTGATTACAACGTACTGGTTTTAGATACAGGCGAATGTCAATCAATGACTTATCGAATTTGTATACATAAAGTGTCACGAATTCGAAGTTCAAAGATCAGCCAATACATTTATGACGTTAAATAAGATATATTTTCGTCTTTTATGAATTAATGAGTCTTATTGTTATTTGGAAGAGCAGTAACTGGCTGAAGGGTAAAAATTTACGTTACTAGAGTAGTGAATAAATATCAATATTAATATCAAAGGTGCACTAAACTGCAGTACGGAAAAGGGATAATGACCTTAAATGTCATGATTTTTGTCCGATCCCAAATATCAATGTAGATCAAATATTCTAACCAACTAAAGGCAGTAAAGGTAATATCCGTGTTATGATTTCGCAATATCTTAAACAAAACAAATTATCCTAACGAGTTTTTTCTCTCTCTTTTCTTGCACCGTTTTTTCACATCACAACACGTCAAAATTTACAAACAGTGGGATAAAAATAACAAAATATCAAACAAAAGAGAAGAAAATGCAAGGAACGGGAGAGAGGGATAAAGATAGGTTATAGGTGTACAATACATATCAACATTTTTACAAGCACATAGATCTAACTACTACTGCTATTATGCTAACGAAGTTTGTAGTGATGACCGTAGTTCCTTTGCTCATTACATTGTAGCTATTTTGCAATATTACAATACACAATACAATGATTTTTCAGTGAAGAATGCCTTTGTCGCATTACACACATTTTAATTTACATTTTACAAATAGAGCATGCGCATTCAGTAACTGTAAAGAAAAATTAACATGTAATTTTGTCTATACAAATAGCACAAACAGCCTATAATCGTTTAAGTGCTGAACACTTAGTGTTACGTAAGATGATGACATTTCAAAATGGGATGCAATTGAATGGTAATCTTCTGATAGGGTTGAAAGCATTGTGGGGAAAGGAGAAATTGTTCGTTACGAGCAATTTCTCCTATTCTCACAATGTTTTCCAGAGTCGTTCGCAACAAAGTGGTTAAATGTCGTTGTTGTTTGGTAATGGGTTAATACATATTACTGGACACAATAACATGTAAATGATAATGATTTGCTTTAACCCTAATACATACTGCTGGAGTCGACTTCATGCTTATGCAAACAGGTTAGATCCAGGCTAGCCGCAAAGTAAATTGGCGGCTGGCCTGTGATCTACCCTGTTTGCTACCCTGAGCATCTTTCCTCAACAAAATGAAGCAAATATTTAAGGTTTTGGAAAGCAGACGATGCAAAAATCTATTTCTGGGCCAGATAAAATTGTATAACTCAAATATTGTTGATACGATGCAAAACCCAAATAGTATAAATTGTAAAAAGAAAACAGGCTCGCGTGATGAAAGACTTGATAGAAAAGGTCTCTTCATGACTAACTCAATTAAGTGGACAATTTGCAAGTTCATTGAGAAATTTAATACAGTTTATCACAGCAGTCTCGCTAAACTTTCGCACTGCCCTATGAACAATTGAGAAAGCTGGTAGAACTAACATTGATTAGCAAACAGGTTTAATTGTTGTTTCTTTGGTGAAAGCCCTGTACTAACTAATTCTAATTAGTGCTCCTGACCTACTTCGAGCATTCAAATT
The DNA here is from genome assembly GCA_947846245.1 of Cerastoderma edule. Lineage (NCBI taxonomy): Eukaryota > Metazoa > Mollusca > Bivalvia > Cardiida > Cardiidae > Cerastoderma > Cerastoderma edule. The sequence continues at coordinate 11,006,997 of OX401411.1, read as the reverse complement.
TCCATATATCCTTTTATGCTCCTAAAGCGTACAGTTTATAAGAAACCACTGTGTTAAAAGGAGAAATTGCAAATAACAAGCAACTTCATCTCATGCCTCATTGGTTAATATATATTATCTCAATTTGGATCTACAAGTGTTTTCTTTATTTTTCTTTATCTGAATCAGTCACAAAACTACAAAAAAAATCGACGAAAGGGTTAGGGAAATAACATAAGAACTGGTAGTCCATATTATCTTTACTTTCCCGCCAATTGCGTTTCGTATTTATTGAAAACATGGTGCCGAGCCGAAGATTCGGTGTCTATGAACAAGCGGTATGATTCATTCAATGCTTATAATAAAAACATTAACCTACGTGCTTGCATAGGGGTAGGGCGTCCGCCCAGTGTTCGAAGAAGTCTCGGGTTCATTCGAAAGACCGACAATCATTGGTAGTAATGGCTTTCTTCTATTAATATTTCCGTAGTTTAAAAAGAGCATTAAAGCGTCGCTTTCAGTTGAAAATAGGAAGTGCTTTACGAAAAGAAGAAGTAGGCCATGAGCCAAGAACACTTTTGCTCCCCTCCCAGGGGGAATTTTGAAGGTTATGTTTTTCTTGAACCTTGGGATATAGGGCATAAGCAGACGAAAGATTGCAAAGTTCCGTTGGGGCTTTACGGAGTTATACGACTATGAAGATGGGCTTATCAGTAAATCATAGCCTATATGAGAAAATCTTTAAAACTATTTTCCTCTCGATCAATAAGGCCTAGAGCTTTTATATTTGGTATGTAGAATCGTATACTGGTCCTCTACCAAGTTTGTTAAAATCATGACCGCTGCGCAAAAAATGGCCCCGCCCTCGGGGCTTATCAGTTTTACATTGCCATAATTATGTTTAAAAAGGTTTAAACATCTTCGTTTTCTTAAGATCCATTTGAGCTAGAGCTCTGATTTGTGGTATGTAGCATCATCTATTATTCCTCTTCAAATTTTGATAAGATGATGACCTTTGGGCCTTAAATGGCCCCGCCCTAGGAGCTTATCAGTTTAACATAGCCTTATATAGGAAAATATTTAAAAATCTTTTTCTCTGTAGCCATAGGGCCTAGAGCTTTGATATTTGGCACGAAACATCATATTCCGGTCCTATACCAAGCGTGTTACAATCTTGATCACTGGGCCAAAAATGGTCCCGCCCTAGGGGCTTATCAGTTTTACATTGCCTTAATTATGTAGAAAAAGGTTTAAACATCTTCGTTTTCTTAAGATCCATTTGAGCTAGAGCTCTGATTTTTGGTATGTAACATCATCGATAAGTCCTCTTCAAATTTCGATAGATGATGACCTTTGGGCCTTAAATGGCCCCGCCCTAGGGGCTTATCAGTTTAACACAGCCTTATATAGGAAAATATTTAAAACATCTTTTTATCTGAAGCCATAAGGCCTAGAGCTTTGATATTTGATGTGAAACATCATATACTGGTCCTCTACCAAGCTCATTTAAATCATAATCACTGGGCCAAAAATGGTCCCGCCCTAGGGGCTTATCAGTTGTACGCTGTCTTAATTATGTAGAAAAAGGTTTAAAAGTCTTCGTTTTCTAAAGTTTTATTTGACCTAGAGTTTTAATTTTTGGTATGTAGCATTATCTATTGGTCTGTAACAACCCGTTATGTAATAAAGTTGCACTATGTAATAATTATTACAAAACGGGTTGAAGTTTATTACATTTTGCGTTTTTCGATGCGAACCCACTATGTAATAAAGTTGCATAATGTAATAATTATTACAAAACGGGTTGAGGCGTATTACACTTTGCGTTTTTCGATGCCAACCCGTTATGTAATAAAGTTGCAATATGTAATAATTATTACGAAACGGGTTGATTTTTTTTCAAAGTGATTTTTTCTTTACAAACCCGATATGTAGTAGTATTCATAATGGTAACATGGTGATATTTTCACACTAAAGGTAGCCTCTTCCAAGCCAAAACAGGCTTATAAGCAAAAACCAAACGTTCTTAAAATCTTTGTATGAGCAATTTTCAAGCAAGGAAACCGTTCCAAATAACTAAACGTATCGCAAACAGTCAAGCCAAGTATCTTAAAAGCCGAATTGGGCTTATCAGCAAATTACAAAAAATATTTTAAATGTCTGTTTTAGCGTTTAGATGCTAAAAATAGCATCGCATGTGGCAACAAGTACCGACAAAAAGGCCAACAGAGATGCTTGAAAGCCAATATAGGCATATCAGCGATTTTTAAAAATATCAGAAAACTTGATTGTTCCCCAATTTTCAAACGAGGATACTTTTCCAAATGATTCAATGTACCTAAAGCACGTGACTAAGAATGCCAAAATGGGCTTATAAGCATATTACAAAAATGAATTTGTATGTTTGTTTTTGAGCTAATATGGTGAGAAAAAAACATCGCAAATGGCAGCACGCATGAAAAAAGAGTTCTATTTTCGCAGTAAAGCTGTTTTAAGTAAAGTAGCATCATGTAATAATTATTACAATATGGGTTGAGGTTTATTACATTTTGCTTTTTTCGATGCGAACCCGTTATGTAATAAAGTTGCAATATGTAATAAAATAAACAAAAAGGATTGGTATTCTACAAAGTGAATTTTTAGATGCAAACCACTTATGTTATAAAATTCATAATGGTTACGTGGTGACATTTTCACATAAAAGGTAACCTCTTCCAAGCCAAAAAGGCTCATAAGTAGAACTTTGTTTGAGCAATTTTCAAGCTAGGATACCGTTCCAAATGACTCAATGTACCGACAAAAAGTTAAACCAAGTAAGTAAGAAAGCCGAAGCGAGCGCATCAGCAAATTACAAAGGCGATTTTATATATCTGTTAGATACACTTATATAGTGAGAAAGACTTCGCAAATGGCAGCGCACCAAAGTGCAATTCTTGAAGAGAAGCTGTTTTCTTTAAACGTTGAAATATGTAACAATTGTTACAAAATGGGTCGTGTTTTATTACATTTTGCATTTTTAGATGCCAACCCATTATGTAATAAGAATCTATAACGGTCAAATACCGATGTGTTTACACACAAAGGATAATCTCTTCCAGGTCAAAAGAGGCAATATTTAGTTTAAAAATGGCTCAGCTTTGAACAAACCTTACAAAATAGACACAAACCATTGTTTGGTGACCAAAACGGTCCTTTTATCAATATGAAAAATGATTTTACTTATCACTTTTTAGCTTGACTACCCGAAAAATAAGGAGAGCTATACTTGTCACCCGGGCGTCGGCGTCACACCTTAGTTAAGTTTTTAACAGCAAGTATGTTAATTACGAGTTACTGTATGGAATGGGTTGATACTTTACAGTTGTGTTCATAGTCATAATCTAAGGTCCCTGACCTTTAATATATTTTGTATTGAATTGAAGCAAATTATGCGGCCTTTTGTACTTTGGGTCATTTTTTTCACATGCGTTTGTAACTAATAAAACCACGGTATGGAATGGACTGACACTTCACACATTTGTTTGGATTGTACTTTAAGGTCCCTGACCAGGTGTCATATCTCTTGTTTTAAATTCAAACAAATTACGCTACCTTTGGACTTTATGATTAATTTTGTATATGCAAGTATGCATCTCATTAATTACAGTATTGAATGGTATGGTACTTTACATATGGGTTAAGAGTCATCGTCTAAGGTACAGTATTCATAAATCTGGTTATGAATTTAAGCAAATTATGTGGCCTTTTGTACGTAGAAAATTTTGTTTAAAGTTTGTGCATGCAAGTTTGTACTCAACAGCTTATGAAAGGAATAATCTTAATCTTGGCACCTTATTCATTTTGTAAGGTCCACCGTCCCTGAAACAAATAATATTTCACTGGCATTTACCTCTCTCCGACATTATCGAATAGTCGAATACGCTGTTTTATCGACAACTCTTTCGAGATTATATGCGTCATTTATACTGAAACAACCAAAATAAGGAAATACACAGACCACACTGCGTCCTTAATGATCTTAGTTATCGATGAACCTTAAACTACCGTCCCAACCAATCATTTTCGTAAAACAATTACAATATATTCCTTCAAAATGCAAAATGCAAAGTAAAATGGGTCTTTACCAATATTGCAATTTATAGTAATTGACTGGCCTTTTAGGCCTGTCTATGCTGTCGTACGGAGCAGGTTATCCGGATTTCTCTTGACTTGTAAACACACTGTATTTTTAGCTCGGAACCACTTAAGCAGTTTATTGTATTTTTCTAACAAACGTGACGTTTCGACGCATGCAGGTACGTATGACAAACACCTCGGTATAGATCAGATCAGTTGCTTTTTATTGTGCTTGAGTTGTACAAAAAAATAAAAGGCAACACTAACTCATAGACATAAACCAAAATCAAATTATATTTAAAGACGTCTTCTTCTTTCTGTATCTGCTTCTCACCTGTACAATGATGAAAACGTTGATTGACATTTTGTCGTTGTAGCATCCTGATTAAAGTTATAACAAAACCTTTACTATAGTCATACTCAAACTGTACCAAATGAAGTTACTCAGTTAAAGTGTATGTTGTATAAAAGTATTATATTTGTTTTATCCATACATCTAACTTGACCGAAGTGTACATGAAATTAGCGGATGGATACATTATCACAAGCCTTTGTATAAGGGTATATCTTTTTTATACTTGGCCGCGACTTTACGTGCACTATAATATGGTTTATGGAATGCCTATACCAAAATAATCACTAAATACAGTTGTAAAGTTAAAGTATTTATGGAAGTGGGATGGTTGTTATGTCATGGTTTAAAATCTTGATGAAAACTTATTAAGATGCATTTACAGCAGATGATCTTCATATGACAATTATTTTGACATGACGTCTTTTATATCAAATGCATTCAAAGATTTCGATATTGGTAGTGTCTTTATATCAAAGTGACGAGTAAGCTATATAGTACACGTATATCCGATGCAAAGTACATGCAAAGGAAAAAGGGAGAGGCTTTTCTTACAATATTTTCTACCCTTTCCTAAAACATCTCACATATATGTCACAAACTAAACTGGTGTCTGCATTTCTTTTGAACTTAAAAAGATTTAACATTTGTTGTTTGTTAAATGTTTAATATAGGTATAATTTCCTGAAGATAAAACAAATTTCAGGAACAAGGTTTCTAGATTAGGATTCTTTGAACAAACGACGTTATCTTGACCAATGAATTAACACTTTTCCATAGACATTTAAAGGCGCTCTCTCAGAGCTGTGTGTATTTGGAGTTACAAAAGTTAAAACATTGGTATTGAAAGTCCTTGTCACTAAACTAAAGACCGTTTTCCATTTCTTTACGAATAAGTTGCTAAAACCCCGTGCTTTCGTTAATTAACATGCAGTGAGCCATCGCGTTTGTCTGATCATCTTTGAGAAAGCCGGTTTATAAATAAAAGGGAGAATTCTTCTTCCCGCGCAGTTTGCTTCTGTTACGTGACAACTAAAAATATTTTCACATCAATGACATCCCTTTACTTTTTAATTTTCACATTATGATTAAGATCACATGATTAAAGATTAAATAAAAATTCCTTTCCAGGAAAATAATTATAATATATAATCTGATTTGAAATGGCATTTGTTCTGTTAAGTCTTAAATCTTGTTTTTCTGACAATACCCGTGGTTAACCTTTTCAGAAGATGTATCGTAGTATCTTATGTATAAATAATGCTTATTCATTTCCCCGGATTTATCATGCTCACCGAATGACAAACGCCTAGGCGGTGATGGTAGACTGATGAGTACCACCTCTTAGTCTAAGTTAAGACGTTGTTTACAAAATAAACCCGCCCTTAGATATCTGCGATTTTAATGTTCTAGATCCCCTTTGTATAGTTACGAGCAGGGTTGGGAAGCTGTCAATAGTCTAATTCTATGTTACTTCAGAAACCTTTGTTGTTATTTTTAGAAGACGATTTATTTAAAAAGAAAAATTTCCATCTCTGAGAGAGTCCCTTTAAATATTGAACTAAATGTCTATAGTTAAGATTTTGTCTGTCTTCTTTCTTCTTTTTTTCATCCTTAGTACTATCAGTACTTTGATTGTAACAACAAGGTTTGAGTTTCATCACATTGTGTGTTTTTCAATGTTAATCCGTTTTTAACTCGACTATTTGGATATAGTGAGAGCAATACTTCTCATTCGAACGTGGGAGTCGGCGTCACATCTTGGTTAAGTTTTTACGTGCAAGATTGCATCTCATTACCTACAGTACGATATGGGTTAATACTTAACAAATATCTCTAGTGTCATCATGTAGAGACCATGAAATAATCTATGGTACCTGACAAAGTTTCAAATCTCTTGATTTTAATTTAAGCAAATTATGCGCGGCCTTTCGTGCTTAGAAAATCTGGTTTAGTTTTTACGTGCAACTTTGTATCTTATGAACTACTGTTTGTAATGGGTTGATACATCACATTCGTGTTTGGTGTCGTTTTGTAAGGTCTTTGACCGAGTTTCATATGTCTTGTTTTGAAATTAAGCAAATTATGTCGTATTTTGTACTTGGTTAAAATTGTGCATGCATATTTTGTTACATGTTGCAACTTTCTTGCTTTACTGGTTGGCATCGAAAAAGACAAAATGTAATAAAACTCAACCCGTTTTGTAATAATTGTAATAATAATAACAGCTTTAATTTGAGAATTTCATTTTGGTATATGCTGCTATTTGTGAAGATTTCCCACCATAAAAGTGTTAAAACAGATAAATAAAATCGCCATTGTAATTTGCTGATAAGCCCTCGTCGGCTATCTTAGTTACTAGGTCTAATCTTTTTCGGTACATTGAGTCATTCGGAACGGCATCCTAGCTTGAACATCGCTCAACTAAAGTTTTCCGATGACTTCTGACCTTTGCTCATAAGCCTCTTTTGGCTTGGAAGCGGTTATCTTTTGTGTGAAAATGTCATCATGTAACCATTATGAATATTATAACAGAACGGGTTGGCATCTTAAAGTTCGCTTTGTAGAATATCAAGCCTTTTCATATATTTTATTACATAATGCAACTTTATTACAAAACGCGTTGGCATCGAAAAACGCAAAATGTAATAAAATTCAACCCGTTTTGTAATAATTATTACATAGTGCAACGTTATAAGAATACGGCTTTACTTAGAGAACTGCACTTTGAAATAAAACCATAGAGTTACCCCTTTTGAAGTCAGCATTTAAGTTTGTCATCGGAAAATCTTCATACGACATTTGCTATGTTTGGTATGTTCATAGCATTGACCACTGTGCTAAACCTAACTATCATATTACTTGTACAGCCAATTGATCTAATTGCTTATACGCCAATATATGCTGTTCACCAAAGGTTCTCGCCATATTTTGGTCGTATTCAATCAGTTTTTGTGTTTCACTTACGTCAGAAAAAGAGATATTATAGTCCATTTCAATATCGCTGATAAGCTTTATCTTGCCGAAAATAACTTTATGTGTCTCGTTTCGAAAGGTTCTGCCATATATGTGTGCCATATCTGAAACATTTATCGCGAACAACCAAGTTTTCTGATATTTTTACATATTGCTGATATGCCTATGTTGGCTTTCAAGCATCTCTGTTGACCTTTTTTCGGTACTTGTTGCCACTTGCGATGGGATTTTTAGTATCTAAACGCTAAAACAGACATTTGAAATATTTTTTGTAATTTGCTGATAAGCCCATTTCGGCTTTTTAGATACTTGGCTTGACTGTTTCTGGTACGTGTAATCATTCGGAACGGTTTCCTTGCTTTAAAATTGCTCAAACAAAGATTTTATGAACGTTTGGTTTTTGCTTATAAGCCTGTTTTGGCTTGGAAGAGGCTACCTTTAGTGTGAAAATATCACCATGTTACCATTATGAATACTACTACATATCGGGTTTGTAAAGAAAAAATCACTTTGAAAAAAAATCAACCTGTTTCGTAATAATTATTACATATTGCAACTTTATTACATAACGGGTTGGCATCGAAAAACGCAAAGTGTAATACGCCTCAACCCGTTTTGTAATAATTATTACATTATGCAACTTTATTACATAGTGGGTTCGCATCGAAAAACGCAAAATGTAATAAACTTCAACCCGTTTTGTAATAATTATTACATAGTGCAACTTTATTACATACTGGGTTGTTACAATTGGTCCTTGTCAAATTTTTATAAAATAATGACCTTTGGGCCTTCAATGGTCCCGCCCTAGGGGCTTATCAGTTTAACATAGCCTTATATAGGAAAATATTTAAAAATCTTTTTCTCTGTAGCCATAGGGCCTAGAGCTTTGATATTTGGCACGAAACATCATATTCCGGTCCTATACCAAGCGTGTTACAATCTTGATCACTGGGCCAAAAATGGTCCCGCCCTAGGGGCTTATCAGTTTTACATTGCCTTAATTATGTAGAAAAAGGTTTAAACATCTTCGTTTTCTTAAGATCCATTTGAGCTAGAGCTCTGATTTTTGGTATGTAACATCATCGATAAGTCCTCTTCAAATTTCGATAGATGATGACCTTTGGGCCTTAAATGGCCCCGCCCAAGGGGCTTATCGGTTTAACACAGCCTTATATAGGAAAATATTTAAAAAATCTTTTTATCTGAAGCCATAAGGCCTAGAGCTTTGATATTTGATGTGAAACATCATATACTGGTCCTCTACCAAGCTCATTTAAATCATGATCACTGGGCCAAAAATGGTCCCGCCCTAGGGGCTTATCAGTTGTACGCTGTCTTAATTATGTAGAAAAAGGTTTAAAAGTCTTCGTTTTCTAAAGTTTTATTTGACCTAGAGTTTTAATTTTTGGTATGTAGCATTATCTATTGGTCCTTGTCAAATTTTTATAAAATAATGACCTTTGTGCCTTCAATGGTCCCGCCCTAGGGGCTTATCAGTCTAACATAGCCTTATATAGAAAAATATTTAAAAATCTTTTTCTCTGTAGCCATAGGGCCTAGAGCTTTGATATTTGGCACGAAACATCATATTCCGGTCCTATACCAAGCGTGTTACAATCTTGATCACTGGGCCAAAAATGGTCCCGCCCTAGGGGCTTATCAGTTTTACATTGCCTTAATTATGTAGAAAAAGGTTTAAACATCTTCGTTTTCTTAAGATCCATTTGAGCTAGAGCTCTGATTTTTGGTATGTAGCATCATCGATTAGTCCTCTTCAAATTTCGATAGATGATGACCTTTGGGCCTTAAATGGCCCCGCCCTAGGGGCTTATCAGTTTAACACAGCCTTATATAGGAAAATATTTAAAAAATCTTTTTCTCTGAAGCCATAAGGCCTAGAGCTTTTTAAATGGTCCCGCCCTAGGGGCTTATCAGTTGTACGTTGTCTTAATTATGTAGTAAAAGGTTTAAAAGTCTTCGTTTTCTAAAGTTTTATTTGACCTAGAGTTTTAATTTTTGGTATGTAGCATTATCTATTGGTCCTTGTCAAATTTTAATAAAATAATGACCTTTGGGCCTTCAATGGTCCCGCCCTAGGGGCTTATCAGTTTAACATAGCCTTATATAGGAAAATATTTAAAAATCTTTTTCTCTAGAGCCATAAGGCCTAGAGCTTTGATATTTGGTGTGAAACATCATCTACTGGTATCTACCAATCTTGTAAAAATCATGACCCCTTGGCCAAAAATGGTCCCGCCCTATTGGCTTATCAGTTTTACATTGCCTTTATTATATAGAAAAAGGTTTAAACATCTTCTTCTTAAGGTTCAGTTGGCCTAGAGTTTTGATATTTGGTATGTAGCATCATCGATTGGTACTCTGCAAATTTTGACAGGATGATGACCTTTCGGCCTTAAATTGCCCTTCCTCTTGGGCTTATCAGTTTAACAAAGCCTTATGTATGACATTATTTAAAAATCTTCTTTACTTGAGCCATAAGGCCTTTAGCTTTGGTATTTGGTATGTAGCATCATTTTCTGATCCTCTGCCAAAGTTGTTCATATCATGACCACGGGGTTTTAAATGACCCTGCCCTAGGTGGCTTAGCAATTTTAGATAGACTTATATAATAAAATATTTAGATATTTCTGGAGCCACATTGCCTAGGGCTTTGATATTTGGTATGTAGCATCATCTAATGGTCCTCTAAAGTTTGTTCAATTCATGACCTCTTGGCCGACAATGTTCATACCCTATGGGCTTATCAGTTATAAACGGCAGTATGTAAGAAATCTTTAATAATCTTCTTCTCTGGAGCAATATTGCCCAGAGCTTTGATAATTTGTATGTAGCATCATCTACTGGTCCTCTACTTAGAATTTTGCAATCATGACCGCTTGACCTTTCATGGCCCGCTTATTAGGGGTTTATTAGTTAAGAATAGCAGTTCACAAGAAAATCTTTAATTATCTTCACGTCGACACTCTTTAGACAGCCTTTTTGAGACTGTCTATATAATTGTTTAATTGATTATTTCCTTTCTGATAGAGATTGAAATTTACAATTTAAATCATGCCCCCTGGCCCAGCATGGCCCACCCGACATGTAGCTGCATATCAGTTTTACATAGCAGTATAGAAGAAAAACTTTATGAATCTTCATCTCTCTTGTTGTCCTCTATCAATATTGTTCAAGGCATAAAAGCTGGGGATTAAACCCCACAGGCATATCAGTTTTACATAAACGTAAGTAAGAAATTAGTAAAAAAAATTCTCCTCAGCAGTCAAAAATTTAACAACTGGCATCATTGATGTTTTGTTCCGTAATTTTCAACATCCAGGTTTTTGGGCAGGTAACATGTCAAATCGTCTAGACTGTATTGAGTAATTGCAAATCACTATCTTTTTTCTGGTTCTTTGCTTGAAATAATTTCGCATTTAGGTGATATTGGCTTGGATAAAGGATAAAAGTAACTTTATAATTATCCCACATTCGCAGATAATGATAGAGTGTGCTTACAAAATTTCAGGAAGGCGCTTGTCCTAGCTATACAATTGTTTCAACCCTGGACCCATAGAATCAATTGTTGCTGTATTTTAACTGAATGACTGTTTAAATGGCAAAAAGACGTTGTAATATATACAAACAAAACATTTATCTGGATACTTGTATCAAACTAGTATTAGTAATCAATTATTACTAAAATAGGGAGGGACAACGGGTCATGAATGAATAACATATTGAAGATTTTCAAACATTTGCTTTTGGGCAGTTTTTAGCCTGGCTGTTTTTTTAACAAACGTAGAGGAAGACCACAAAAGCATGCTACACTATACTAAATATAAAATCAAGGCTAATTGGCTGCAGAGGAGAAGACTTATAAAGATTTTCTTATATACATTTGCGTTAAATTGATATGTCCCTGGGGTGAGGTGGGGAGCCATTTTATGCCCAGGTGTCATAATTTGATCAATGTTGATAGAGAACAACAAGAAAGACGATGATTTTTTAATATTTTCTTATATACTGCTATGTTAAACTGATATTAGCAGCTAGGACGGAGCCATGTTAGGCCAGGGGGTCATGATTTAAATAAACTTCGTAGAGAAACAGTAGATGATGATACATACCAAACATCAAAGCTCTAGGCAATATGGCTCCAGAAAATTGAAAATACTTTTTTATATAAGGCTATCCAAAACTGATAAGCCCCTAGGGCGGGGCCATTTTAAATCCGAGGATCATGATTTGAACAGATTTGGTAGAAGACCTTAATGTGATGCTGCATACCAAATATCAAAGCGTAAGGCCTTATCACTCCAGAAGAGAAGATCTTTCAATATTTTCCTACTATATAAGGCTAAATTAAACTGATAAGCCTCCAAGGCAGGGCCATTCAAGGCCCAAAGGTCACCATCTTATCACAATTTAAAGGGGACCAATAAATAATGCTACTAACCAAAAATCAAAACTCTAGGTCATATGGATCTTAAGAAAACAAAGATGAAACAAAACAATCAACATATTTAAGGCAATGTAAAACTGATAAGCCAATAGGGCGGGGCCATTTTTTGCCCAGCGTTCATGATTTTAACAAACTTAATGTAGGACCAGTAGATGATGTTTTGTACCAAATATCAAAGCTCTAGGCCTCATTGCTCTAGAGAAAACGATTTTTAAATATTTTCCTATATAAGGCTTTGTTAAACTGATAAGGCCCTAGGGCCGGGCCATTTGAGGCCCAAAGGTCATCATTTTATCAAAACTTGAAGAAGACCAATAGATAATGCTACATACCAAAAATTAAAACTCTAGGTCAAATGGATCCTTAGAAAACGAAGATTTTTAAACCTTTTTCTACATAATTAAGGCAATGTTAAACTGATAAGCCCCTAGGGCGGGGCCATTTTTGGCCCAGCGGTCATGATATGAACAAACTTGGTAGAGGACCAGTAGATGATGTTACATACCAAATATCAAAGCCCTAGAACTTATGGAGAAGATTTTTTAAAGCTTTTCTCATATAGGCTATATATTGCTGATAAGCCCATTTTCAAAGTCCCATAACTCCGTAAAGCCCCAACGGAACTTTGCAATCTTTCGTCTGCTTATGCCCCATAGCTAGAGGGTCAAGAAAAACATAACCTTCAAAATTCCTCCGGGGGGAGCAGGGACTTTTCTGGCTCAAGGTGTAAAGATGTAAACATCGTTAAAAAGGAAGAACTTAGAATTAGCAGGCTCTGCGTGGCTCAGTGATTAAGGCGGTGGAGTAAGAACTCGGGGCCCCCAGATTCAAGCCCCACCAACACTTCCGTTTTCATGGGATTGGCCTTTGGCAAGTCACTTCAGAGCCCTACAATGTAGCCCAGTACTGATTGATCAAGGAAAGCCGTAGGAGTCACAGGCTTAGGATTTAATCCTGTACCTAAACGATAAACGGTTATCGAAATCAGTTAGTAAGTAAAGGTATGGAGTATATGAAAATGGGGCTCTTTGTTTGATCAAAGATCGCCGTTTTAAAGCTGACATGTATTGAAAACGCCATTAAACCCCCATTAAAACTAACATGTTGTGTAAAGGTTGTCTTTATGGCTCAGGAACAAGAGATACGCTAATGTCTTCGAGCTTGAAACTTATACTATTTTATAACCCGTGAACGGATACATATATAATATGTTTTCCCAAACGAGTACATCATGTACTTGCTCGTCCCACACCAGTGCTCGGTCTTAGGTAATAGTAAATACTACCTACAGTCACGTTTTACAAAATCTAGAACACACCCGTACAAAACGTGTTTATGTTACAGGTAAAACGTGTATTTAGGGAATACGCGTAATCCTTAAAAAGTCAGGGAGTTCATGAAATGCCCAAACCAATTAGTGAATTCCCTAAAATTTCATAGTAATTACATGTAATCCCTGATTTTTCGTCACTTTTACATATTTTCCATGACTAGGAATGTTCATCTTCATTCCAATAACCCTTAGCCCCAAACTGCAGATTAAAGCTCGATACACAAGTGTATCTAGTATAAACGTAAACCTAGTTTTTAACATTGACTGAATTCATTCTCATCCGTCAACAATATTTCAGTTATACATGTATAACGGTTCTCTTTGGCTTAATCACTTCTAGGTTAGGGTTCTTGACAAAGGAGATCGATTAGATCAATTTGGTTTACTTAAACATATTTATTTCTCAATTATAACATAATATATCATGCAGGAGAGGGTTTAAACAATAAGATAAAACTTATAAAAAAGTCCTTCCCAACATGAATTAATGTGCTATAACACCGGTGTTGTTATGTTTTGTAAAACATTAAGCAATGTATGATGTTTAAATAAAATAAAAACTATTAGAACATTCAATTCCAACTTTGGAAAATGTAGGGAGAGAGAGAGAGAGAGCGAGAGAGAGAGAGAGAGAGAGAGAGAGAGAGAGAGAGAGAGAGAGAGAGAGAGAGAGAGAGAGAGAGAGAGAGAGAGAGAGAGAGAGAGAGAGAGAGAATGAGAGAGAGAGAGAGAGAGAGAGAGAGAGAGAGAGAGAGAGAGAGAGAGAGAGAGAGAGAGAGAGAGAGAGGGAGAGAGAGAGAGAGAGAGAGAGGAGAGAGAGAGAGAGAGAGAGAGAGAGAGAGAGAGAGAGAGTGAGAGAGAGAGAGAGAGAGAGAGAGAGAGAGAGAGAGAGAGAGAGAGAGAGAGAGAGAGAGAGAGAGAGAGAGAGAGAGAGAGAGAGAAAGAGAAAGAGAGAAAGAGAGAGAGAGAGAAAGAGAGAGAGAAAAACAGGGAGAGAGATAGGGGCAATAGCAAAATCCAGTAAACAATGCGTGTTGATTGTTTTACCAATCCGTTTTAACTTGTTCTTATGAAGCATGGGGTGACATGTTGCGTGCGCTTTATCTATCTCGCTTATTATCTTGGACCAACAGTATTTCAGTCAAATTGCAATATGCATGTTTCATGGACAACAGAGAAATGTCAAAACATAACTACCTTGCACGCTGAGTTAAGCGGGAAGTCACATCGGTATTCTGTTGGGGGAAAGATAGCCATATCTATATGATTTTCCTTGTTCCGGCTAATTACACGTTTCCTTTGGGTGTCGACGTTGAATAGTGACTGTATATAGAAGTATTGAACAACATTTTACATTAGCATTTTGGTCGGTAAATCATATATTAAAGTGAAGTTTTCATTTGTGATATGTATCGGTGTCCTTATTTAAACTTTTACCAAACAGCAACTTTTCGACTGTCCCGAATTAAAAGAGTTTGCAACGACATTTCAAAATGTGATGGAATTAAATAAATAATCTTCTGAAACTGCAGAAAACATGGTGGGAAAAGGAGAAATTGCTCGTTAGGAGCAACTTCTCCTTTTCCCACCATGTTTTCCAGAGTCGTCTGCAACAAACAGGCCAAATGTCGTTATTGATAGGTAATGGGTTAAATGACCATTTAAATTTTACATTCAAGACCTGAATATGAAATCCAAAGTAAAGTATTAGTAGTCTTGCACGAAGAAGTATGGCGACTTTCATATTATGTCACAAACTCCTCATAGTGATCTCCCTTTATGGGGATGATCACTGTCATCACAAATGTCACATGACCACCTACTTAGAAACGAAAATGGCATAACAAGATGGCGGCGAAACTAAAAATTGTAATCCATTTTAGTCCGAATGATCCAGACGTAGATATTTCACTCTACGCAGTTACAGTTTGGATCATCCGAGTTAAATCCATTTGTGCTTTATTTATAAACAAAATCAAATTATTTTTCAACTTAACTGGTCAGAAATCAATACAACAAGATATTGTTAATAAATTAACTAAGATATCCGGTAATCTCTTAAAAAACAGCATCATTTGAATTTCAGCCAAATCTGGATGAAAAATCTTGTGGTGGCAGTGATCGATGCAGCGTAGCAAGGAGTTTGATTATGTCAGAGGCGTTTTCATTGGATAAACCTTATGAGTTCAGATTGCGTCGGCAGAAGTAAAATTACACACGCCTTGAACAGCTCCAGTGGATAGTCTATTAATGGGTGTAGCTCTTTGCTTGATGTGCTATTTATCTCTACACTTGCTGACGCGATGTAGGACCGAAAACAGGGATAAAGGGTCTATAATGTTCAAATGTGCGTGACTTCGTTCGTTATAAAAGTCATGAGTTACACAAGCGTTTAAGTGATTTATTAGACCCTATTCCGAGCTATCAAATGATTTCGCGGCTCTTGTGTAGATGTTTTTGAAAAGAATTGTGGGAAAAGGAGAAATTGCTCGAAGATAACTGAAAGTCGTCATATTTATTTTATACCTAGTTAAATTGTCGTCAGTAGAGTCTTACAATTTCGGGCGATGAAAAATAATCCTTGTCAATAAGAGCTAATATTCGAGAAGACTGAAGAGTCGGCAATTGAAATACGATGATTCAATTGATCTCTAGTACCAATTGAAACCAATCAGCCATATTCGTTGATACGAACGATATCTTCCACATTTCCACTTCGTTAGTTCCGACAGTCAACTGTTAATTTGACCAAGAACATTTAACTTAACGTTCTATATAAAAAAATCCTGTATGAAGCAGCTTATGACTTTTATGCAGAAGGGTTATAATGCAGAAAGCTTATATAGTCTGAGTAAGGCCTACTTAAATCTGATATACATGTACTAAGGGAAGATCTAGATTTGACAGTAGTTTGTTCAAAACGTTACAATGGTCGTTTAAAACAGGTTTGATTGCATCTTAACTGGTGACATGGCGTGAGGATATCCGTCGATTGATAACAGGATTCCTTTCACCCATGTAGATATCTTCAATATTCTAAATTTCCTACATCCTAAACCAGGAAGAGAGATCATGAAGAAAGCTTCAATAGTCTGAGTTTTCACAATCCTGTATAAAGGAAATATCTTGATATTATAGTGGTTTGGTCGATGTTAAATAATGGTTGCTTTTAAATCTGTTCAACTCTTATATAGTGATGGAACCGACTTCAGCCTTATGCAAACAGGTTAGAGCCAGACCAGCCGCCAAGTAAATTGGCGACTGGCCTGTGATCTAACATGTATGCTACTTTGAGTATCTTTCTTCATTATAATTAAGCAGGCATTCAAGGTTTTGGAAAGTAGACGACGCAAAGATCAATTTTAAGAAAATTACCCAGCATTCTAACGGTTAGATATATTCAAGCCAACGTTTAACGTTATGAAATCGTTTATTGACAACAGTGGTTCTTTAAGTAATATACATATACAGTGAACCCTCGTTTATCCGAACACGTCCGTTCCCAACAAAATGTCCGGTTTACCGAATAATCCGGACTAATGAAGCAGAGCATGTTCTTATTCAAATTAAGACATAAACGGTCTGTATGAGCGGTGTATACTTATAACCCTTTAGCAAACGCCAAATTGTCGTCCGTCCCAAATTGAAAGAGTTTGCAGAAGACATATCAAAACGTGATGAAATTCAAAGATAATCTTCTGATATGGCAGAAAACATTGTGGGAAAAGGAGAAATTGCTCGTCACGAGCAATTTCTCCTTTACCCACAATGTTTTCAAAAGTCGTCTGCAATAAACTGGTCCAATAATTCCGTTCCCTTACAATTTTGTTCGGATTGCGAGACATCCGGATAATCGGTGTCCGGATAAACGAGGGTTCACTGTATTTATAAACCATATATATTATAGATATGGCATTTAGCATACGAAGATATTCATTAGAAAAGTTATTCAACTAATATAGGGAAATATGTAGATTAGAGTTGAAATGACTTTAAACATTTATGAATTAAAACTTTCCTTCTCAGACCCCTACTTGCTATCACCACCTATGAACTTTTGTTATAGTTTAAAACGTGTTTATTAAATCCGATATTTCATCATCCGACTTCATCATCTGCACTTGGTGTAATATATTTTATCATCATGAAAAAACACACTGGCTGGAAACCTGAATGTGTTAGCTCGTTTTCCTTATTACAATGGTCTGAAATGGATTCAATGAGTTACGTTATTGAAACAAAATACGTTATTCAATACTTCATTGACATTTGTTGGCCACTTTGTCAATATGTTATATTAGCTTCTCTCCCCCTCCCCCACACACACGATAAAAAAAGGGAAATAAAAAAAAGAAATTAAAAAAAGACCCCGAATATAGCAAGCAAAGGATAAGCACGATAATGAAACTTGATATTGCATACTGCGTCATATACCAACAAGTCATGTTGGAGAGTGTGGTCAATGATATATGGATAAACCGGTTGTGGCTCTGTCATAACTTGTTTTGAAATAAAGTTGCAAAATGAAAAAAATAATATATATTTCAAAACGCGCCGCAAGGACATAACTTTATTTCAATTTGCTCACATCCCATTTTCAAACAAAATCGCAAATTGAAAAAAAAATTTAATCAAACTTGTATTTTATGTTACGGTATCGACTTAAAACTGAAACATGTGATACCTGTTACAAAAACTTAAAGTTTTATATTTCATGCAAGCCATATAGAGCTTTTAAGGAAGATCACCCATACTCCGCCGTTTTGAAACTACTTCTTTCGTCGGATTACTTTGTTCGTTCTCGGCATACATCGTTCGAGGTGAAAAGTTCCGGCAGACCGATGTATACCGAGAACGACCGAAAGAATCCGGAGAAGGAACGAAATCCAAAATGGCGGATTATGGGTATTCTACCTTAATGACGGATAGAAAGTCTCCTGTCTGACTTACTTATACCAAGCTTGACAATTTCATGTTGGAAGTTCAACCTTTGGTATTTTCCCATTGATTATGAGCATATTATCACAATATAAATGAGAGTCTGTCATAAAACCCTATCAAAACAATCAAACAAGCAGTCATGTAGAAAGCTTCAGCTAGGCATTGTTTTCTATATAACGGTATTTAGATGATGCTTGCTTATATGAGAATTTAAGGTCAATTATATTTTCTTTCATTACATTCAGCCAAATATAAATCATTTATACAGTAATCTTTTACTACGGGTAAAAGGAAAACAGAACGATTAAGTGTAGTAGTGTCCGGAACGGGCCACAGTTTTATTAGCAATGTACTATCTCACTCAGGATTCCAAACATATAACATATTACCAATTGACTACGGCAATATAACGTGTCCATGCATTTATGCATTATTAATATGAAAAACACAATAAGCAATCATAGACACTGATTGCTGAATAACTGTCCTTGGAATCCTCTTCTAAACCAACTCCACCCATACCACGCAGTATTCTTGTCGAATTAGTTATCGGCAACAACAGGTAATCGCTACTTCTGAAACAGACAATCAGTAGTTATGCATTGGGAACGAGTAATTGTTTTTTCCCTGGTTAATGAGAACCATTGGTTTTGCTCTGTACACCAAGCCGGTAATGCAAATGGAGGATGAACACCTCCCAGACAAATGGAACTTGTCTTTAATTTCTGAATAGTTTGGGCGGGAGGGAGGGCATCTGTACTATAGCCCGCTCTGAACGTCGATGACCAATAAACCCGCGCTAGCGGTATATATGTGACCATACATTCCGGAAACACCCGAACGTATCCGTAATGAAAACGGATATTTCCGTAACACAACCGAGTAAACGAACCTCACATAAATATATTTATGTTTGGCTAATAGCTTGTTAGATCGCACTAACATTATGATTCATCCTTAGAATTCTTGGTAATTTTCTAAAATATATTTTTTTTTGTGTCGTCTGCTTTCCAAAACCTTAAATATCTGCTTAATTTTGTTGAGGAAAGATACAAAGAGTAGCAGATAGATTAGATCATGCTTGGCGGCTTGCCTGGATCTAACCTGCTTGCATAATCATGAAGTTGGTTCCAGCACTATACGGGTAAAGAATTTACTTTAAAAAACAAAACAAAAAAATTCCATACATATCTAATGCGAAACAGACAACATGGTATTTTGTGTTGCAATGTAATTTGATCGATTTAAAGCAATTTTCGCTTTCTGTATCGCCCTGCTTTTCTAGTAGATCGTGTTATCCTCAAATGACGTGTGTGTTATCTCATGCTTGAGCTAAAATGGGACCATTTTATCAATCAAACTGAACGACATTTAGAACTCGGGAAAAAAAGATAAAACAAAATTGTTTGCCATTCATATTGCTATGGGCTGTTTGATTCTGAGTTTCATGCAAGGAAATACTTATGGCTAAACAACTGAGTGGCGATGGTGCTTGGGTGGCAATGGCTATCAATCTTAGCATATCGGGTTTATCCAATGAAAAACACCCTGAGATAATAGGGATGCCGCCATATTGTTTCTCGTGAAACTTACGTCACTTTACTGTCGTTTGTAAATAAAAATCTTGAATTTGAAATCTAAAAAGTGAAGTAATTTGACTCACGCTGTCGGTCGCCAAATGCGCCAAATGCGAATATTTTTTCATTCTGGCGAAAGATTTCCCAAATTGGCTAATTTGGTTGGCGCATGGTTTTTTTCCATTCGACTTTACCTTATTTCAACCTGTCCGGATATTACAATTCAATTCAATTCAATTCTTTATTTGGCAAAAACCAGCATATAAATGCCTTTGGCCAAGACAACATTTACAAATATGGTACAGACATATATATAATATACGTAAACATGTTAATATATACAAAGAAAGAAATAACAAAGATTATCAAATTACGAAAACATACAAGTCAAGAATTTAGTTGATCTATCACATACTGGTATATAATAAAGGTAAATACATTAAATAATTTCATTTCGACATTTAAAGCTCTCTTTTAGATAATATGCAGTTTTAGTTAGAATACAATGACGTTTTGAAGATAAGATGTTAACAAATGTATTAGTGTTTGGCCATGGTAGATGTCCAAAATATTTATTACGAATATTTGCATAGGCCGGACAGCACAATAAAAAATGGTATTCAGATTCAATCTGATTTAGAGAGCAAAGTCTACATATTCGATCACTTCTATCAATTCCATTAAATCTACCTGTTTCAATATCTAAAGAGTGGGAACTTAATCTAAAACATGTCATCTGCTTTCTTAAACTATCTCCTTTTAAAAGATCAATATATTTCTCAAAACAGAAATCAGTCTTATACATTTTATAAAAATCTAGCTTTGGTGAAGTTTGTAGTGAACAATGCCAGTTTTGGATATACTGGTCTCTAATTCTTTGTTTTAATAGAGGAAAATAGTTAACGTTCTTATCAAAATTTGTGACAGACAGTTATATCTTTTGACACAACTAACAGTATCTCCAAAGAACCCAAATCAATCCGCTAATTATTATCCCTGTGTCAAACAATGCCCGAGGCGTGTATTAATCGGGCCATCAATATGTGTCAACAACTCGGCACGCTTGATTGGTAGTTTCGATGCGGCTGTTCCACGAAAACCGATAATATTTACCTCTTTCCGTCCAGTTATGATGCATGAATGCGATATTAAGAGAGGGTTAATTGTAAAGTATTTCGATATTGACAGTTTGCTTCCTTCGCTGATACACCGGTACTATTCATATTGCGATCCTCTTGTCTATTATAAATCATACGATTCATCAGACCGGTGTCTTGACGAGAGAAGAAACAAGGAGACCTAAAATCATGTTTACACTTTTCATTTATCTATCGGACAACTCTAAAATAATTAACAAAACCGAGAAACATGATAGTCTTCACTATGATTTAATGTTATCTGAGATAAAAGATTCATTTTGATTTTGTTACTCACAGCAAGCGTTACTTTAACCCACAGGTGCTTGAAACAATCTTCGATAATATATAGTCTCTTATATAGTATATAGAGCATATATTGGGATATTATCGAAGATTGTTTCAAGCTCCTGTGCTTTAACCATCTTTATTTTAAATTTGGTCTTGGCGTTTTTTCTTTTCTTTTCTTTAACATATATTTTTATTAGTATTACATCATATATTTATGACAATACAACTTTAATACAAATGGTGAAAATAACAAAAAGAAAATAATTTACAGGGGGGATTTAACACATATGTCAAGAAATTTTGATTGGAGCCATTTGCTCAGAATTTGGCTCCTACTTCTTAAATTTGGCTCCTTTTTTTGTCATTTGGCGAATGTGCTGGCGCAGACTTTTTTCCAGCCAGGGTGAACTGTAATAAATATCAAAACTTATAGTTTTGCCATTTCGGATGAGTTACCGATAATAAATGATTTAAAAGGATGTCCAACACTTTCATTTACATTAAACTACTTAACGTGGATACTGAGAGAAAATGTGTTATAAGACAGGGACAAATTGTCACCCTACACTAATATGTGAAGTTTGATCCTCAATTTACTGGAAATACCCGAGTAGTTCCAATTGAATGATCATACCAAGCCTATGTATATTTATGTCTTGAGTTGACCCTCATCGGTACACTGCTGTACGTAGCTATACAACTGGGGGAAAAAATGACGCGATGTAAAAGCCAATTATATGACACACCTTGCATTATATTTTAGAAATGGTGAAAGAGACGACTGCTGTATATTGTAAATACACAACAGACAAGGGGATCGAATTCGCGTATTGTCCGGAGCAGTGCTGTGCCAGAGATGGCACCCACAGATACGACGTTTGTTGCGAGTAAGTATTACCTCTACAGTTACGATCTTTGTTTGTTAAAACCACCACATTAACGATCTTTGTTAGTTAAAACCACCACAGATACGGTGTTTGTTGCGAGTAAGTATTACCTCTACAGTTACGATCTTTGTTAGTTAAAACCACCACATTTACGATCTTTGTTAGTTAAAACCACCACAGATACGATGTTTGTTGCGAGTAAGTATTACCTACACAGTTTCGATCTTTGTTAGTTAAAACCACCACATTTACGATCTTTGTTAATTAAAACCACCACAGATACAATGTTTGTTGCGAGTAAGTATTACCTCTACAGTTACGATCTTTGTTAATTAAAACCACCACATTTACGATCTTTGTAAGTTAAAACCACCACAGATACGATGTTTGTTGCGAGAAAGTATTACCTCTACAGTTACGATCTTTGTTAGTTAAAACCACTACATTTACGATCTTTGTAAGTTAAAACCACCACAGATATGATCATGGTTGTTGCGAGTAAGTATTACCGCTACAGTTACGATCTTTGTTAGTTAAAACTACCACAGATACGATGTTTGTTGCGAGTAAGTATTACCTCTACAGTTACGATCTTTGTTAGTTAAAACCACCACATTTACGATCTTTGTTAATTAAAACCACCACAGATACGATGTTTGTTGCGAGTAAGTATTACCTCTACAGTTACGATCTTTGTTAGTTAAAACCACCACATTTACGATCTTTGTTAGTTAAAACCACCACAGATACGATGTTTGTTGCGAGTAAGTATTACCTACACAGTTTCGATCTTTGTTAGTTAAAACCACCACATTTACGATCTTTGTTAATTAAAACCACCACAGATACGATGTTTGTTGCGAGTAAGTATTACCTCTACAGTAACGATAATTGTTAGTTTAAACCACCACATTTACGATCTTTGTTAATTAAAACCACCACAGATACAATGTTTGTTGCGAGTAAGTATTACCTCTACAGTTACGATCTTTGTTAATTAAAACCACCACATTTACGATCTTTGTAAGTTAAAACCACCACAGATACGATGTTTGTTGCGAGTAACTATTACCTCTACAGTTACGATCTTTGTTAGTTAAAACCACTACATTTACGATCTTTGTTAATTAAAACCACCACAGATACGATGTTTGTTGCGAGTAAGTATTACCTCTACAGTTACGATCTTTGTTAGTTAAAACCACCACAGATACGATGTTTGTTTCGAGTAAGTATTACCTCTACAGTTACGATCTTTGTTAGTTAAAACCACCACATTTACGATCTTTGTTAATTAAAACCACCATAGATACGATGTTTGTTGCGAGTAAGTATTACCTCTACAGTTACGATCTTTGTTAGTTAAAACCACCACATTTACGACCTTTGTTAGTTAAAACCACCACAGATACGATGTTTGTTGCGAGTAAGTATTAGCTCTACAGTTACGATCTTTGTTAGTTAAAACCACCACAATTGCGATCTTTGTTAGTTAAAACCACCACAGATACGATGTTTGTTGCGAGTAAGTATTACCTCTACAGTTTCGATCTTTGTTAGTTAAAACCACCACATTTACGATCTTTGTTAGTTAAACCACCACAGATACGATGTTTGTTGCGAGTAAGTATTACCTCTACAGTTACGATCTTTGTTAGTTAAAACCACCACATTTACGATCTTTGTTAGTTAAAACCACCAAAGATACGATGTTTGTTGCGAGTAAGTATTACCTATACAGTTACGATCTTTGTTAGTTAAAACCACCACAGAAACGATGTTTGTTGCGAGTAAGTGTTACCTCTACAGTAACGATCTTTGTTAGTTAAAACCACCACATTTACGATCTTTGTTAGTTAAAACCACCACAGATACGATGTTTGTTGCGAGTAAGTATTACCTCTACAGTTGCGATCTTTGTTAGTTAAAACCACCACTTTTACGATCTTTGTAAGTTAAAACCACCACGGATACGATGTTTGTTGCGAGTTAGTATTACCTCTACAGTTACGATCTTTGTTAGTTAAAACCACCACATTTACGATCTTTGTTAGTTAAAACCAACACAGATATGATGTTTGTTGCGAGTAAGTATTACTTCTTCAGATACGATCTTTGTTAGTTAAAACCACCACATTTGCGATCTTTGTTAGTTTAAACCACCACAGATACGATGTTTGTTGCGAGTAAGTATTACCTCTACAGTTACGATCTTTGTTGGTTAAAACCACCACATTTACGACCTTTGTTAGTTAAAACCACCACAGATATGATGTTGTTGCGAGTAAGTATTACCTCTACAGTTACGATCTTTGTTAGTTAAAACCACCACATTTACGATCTTTGTTAGTTAAAACCACCACAGATACGATGTCTGTTGCGAGAAAGTATTAACTCTACAGTAACGACCTTTATTAGTTTAAACCACCACATATGCGATATGTGTTGCTAATACATGAATCCACCACAATACGTTGTTTGTCGCTGGCAAGTGAGGCCCCGTCAGATTTAATGATTGGAAGTCCTTAAATAAATGAAAAGTTCTTGAAAGGTTACTAATGCTATATAAGACTATTTTATTTTGTTAACTTTTGGTCAGACTCAAATAGTTATCCCTTCAAAAAATAACCAATCACCACAACTTAAACCTAACTGCCAACAAGAAATAATCCAAATTAGCCAGTTTAATGATTCAGATTGCCTGATTCTTCACCTCTGACCTAGTCACGTGATACACACATTTTTGAATCGACCAATTAGAATTTGTTTTATCTAATATTTCAACAAACAGATTATTGATGAAGATGATGGAATTTGAGACAACTTAATTCCAAGCACAAAATAACATTAGTTAAAGGAGTTCATCATTGAGTCTCACAGCTTTCATAAATTAATGTTCATGACTTTTATGAACATAATAAAAGAAATCCATATATGTTTTCAGTAATTTATTTGTACCTTTCATGTGCCTTTAAAGAACCATTATCTAAGTTCAGTCGATTGATAAGAGTACTGCACTGATGTGCTATTGTCAATTATTTCATTTCCTTTTCATTTCAGATTTACTCACAGTAATGGCGTGTATATTGGTGCTAGTTTAGGAACAGTGATCTTTATAGGACTTGTGTTTTTGTGTCTCACATATTTGTGTTGTAAACAAAGAATGATGCAACGAGCGCGAGAAAACGCGAGAACTTATTCCAACACCAGAACGAGGTCACACCGATCCCATCGACACAGACGCAACAACGATCCTTCAATACCAAGTATGAAACATGTTAATCTTTTCTTCCTCATACAAGAGTTATGAGTCTGGTTCTAATCCAAAGCAAAATAAAAAAAACAGCATTATTTGAATAGATAGTCACACCGATCCCATCGATATAAACGCAACAACGGTCCTTCGATACCAAGTATGAAACATAGTTTTACCCTTACAATGCTGGGTAATTTTCGTAAAATAGATTTGTATGTCATCTGCTTTCAAAAACCTTATACATCTGCTTAATCTTGACGAGGAAAGGTACTCAGAGAAGCAAACAGGTTAGATCACAGGCCAGCCGCCAATTTACTTGGCGGCTGGCCTGGATTTAACCTGTTCGCAAAAGTATGAAATCGGTTCCAGTACTTTGAGGGTTAATCCATGCTTCCCTCATATATGGGTTATGTGTCTCGCCCTAATTCAAAGCAAAAAGCAAAAAAAGAAGACAGCGTTGTTTGAAAAGATAGTCACTCTGTTTTAGGCATTACATATAGATATTAAGCTGATAAAAAAAAAACTCTCGCACACAACTGTTCTTTATTTAGCTGCAATCATTATAGAAGAAGAAGAACATTTCATTTCAACTGAAGTATATACAGCTCATGGTTAACAAAGAATATAACAATAAATTCATCTTCGCATACAATTGTAGGAATGGTAAACAAACATACGCACCCCTTTTCCAAACACCACATTTTCGACCGTCCCAAATTGAAAGAGTTTGCAAACATTTAAAAATGTGATGAAATTGGAAAATACTCTTTGGATAGGGCAGAAAACACTGTGGGAAAAAGGAAAAATTGCTCGTCACGAGCAATTTCTCCTTTTCCCACAATGTTTTCCAGAGTCGTCTGCTGCAAAGTGGTCAAATGTCGTTAATGTTTGGTAATGGGATAAGGAAAGACCCATCAAAACAAGTATCATCTTTCAAAAAATGTGTAAATGGAGAGATATGTTTTTCCGTTAGATATAGCATGCCCTTTTGCTCTCTGTTTACGCTAACAGAGAGATGCATTGTAACATGAGGACTCCCGGGGCCCGTTTTACTAAACAACTTACGGAAAATGTTTGCGTAAGTCATAATTGATTAACATGGATAATAGCTTCAATGAAAGTACAATATTGCAATGTGACACGTCATTGGAAGCGTCTCGGAGAGACGATTCCAATGATGTGTTACTTTGCAATATTGCTTTGCCAAATATTGAAATAAAAGGACTTGTTGTTTTAGACTTACGCAAATCTTAAGCGTAAACTATTTAGTAAAACGGGCCCCTGATTCTTTTTAATTTAAATCATAAATTCGTAAAATTTCCGCACAAACATGCTTATGGCCATAACAGTTAAATGGGAAATGAGAATATGATAAATGATTTAACTTCAATATAATTACAAGAAAACCTCAAACAATAAACATATATATTTTTTAGTTTAAACCTATTTATTTTACATCGATTATGCAACAAGTTCTTACAACTTAGATTAATCACTTTCGATTCTGCTTCCTGGATACATAACCAGTTCTCGCACCGAATGTGGATGAATGAAAGGTTGCAAGGCAGATCCCGCTTCTCACAGGATTCGAACCCACGACCCTCGTGTCCAGAAGCCGACGCTCCAGCCCTGAGACACTGTCCTCCACAATAAACATAATGGGCCGCGTCACGCGAAAAGGTGCACTCGGACATATAAAAAAAGCGCTGACTCAGCTCTATCTTAGCGCTATTATTCCAGCATCTAGTCACGAAAGTTATCATTTGTATTTATTCAAAGGTATAACTGGATGTCCTCTAAGATGGCAAACAGTGTAGCCCCAGACCAGCCGCCACGTCACTGACGTGGTGGCTGGTCTGGGGCTACACTGTTTGCTATGTCCGAGTGCCCCTTTTCGCGTGACGTGGCCCATATATAGAAGCTCAAACCTAATTCGATACATAACCTATACACATTTGAACTATAGGTCTAACACAGTAAATGACCGAGTTAAAATAAATGTAAACAGGTGATATAGGCTTAATATAACGGTAGGTAACTCGGATCAGATATTTTAATCACTTCTTTTCTCAGGTATGGTATCGATCGATTGAAACATAAACATCTCACGAGTGGGAGATTGACCTTTATGCTCATATATATCTACATACAAACACACATACATATGACCCCGCTCCCTAGAACAGTGCAATTCTACCCACATAGTGTTAGCATCACGTAATTGAAAAAAACTCATTTAAATAATGGAAGTTTGAAATAGTTTTCAATCAAAACGTCCTCTATTTTTCTTTCCGATTTAGTAAGAAATTCGGCAAAAGTGCGTTGTCGAAACAAACATCGTGAATAAATAAGGAACCATACAGCAATACATGTTTATGATAAGTTGATAACACTGTTATGAGGCATATAACTATTAACCAATACATTTTACATAATTTGATACCCTTCTGTGATATACACAGGTGCTTGAAACAAACTTCGATAATGTCCCAATTTATGCACTTATACTGCATCTTTATAGTGCATATATTGGGATATTATCGAAGATTGTTTCAAGTTCCTTTGTATGATACATTATAGTACTATGCAAGTTTTATTATCCGAGCAGGCGTATGTTGAAATACTAATGAACTAATTAGGCGAGGCTACTTTTCGAAGATATTATGGAAATTTGATTTCTTGTTGTCCCATGCAATCTCTGGTAAATGACACAACTAGTGCCATTACTTAGTGAAATAGGATTGGACCAATTATGACCAGGAGTAAATAGCAGCCATTATTGAACCCTTTCCCAAACAACAAACTTTCGACTCTCCTAAATTGAAAGAGTTTGCAGACGACATTTCAAAATGTGATGGAATTGGAAAATAATCTTCTGTTAGGCCAGAAAACATTGTGGGAAAAGGAGAAATTGCTCGTCACGAACAATTTCACACTTTCCCTCAATGTTTTCTAAAGTCGTCTGCAACAAAGTGGTCAAATGTTGTTATTGTTTGGGAAAAGGTTCAATTCCTATTTTCAAAAAACAACCCTATCTTCTGAGATATTTGATAGAAAAATGGAAAAAGGAACAAAAATAGCCTCAATAGCAGCGCGTCATTCCTAATTCTGTCACTCTTTCTGAACTCTTTTTCTTTAATACATAATTGCATCGAAGCTAGATTGAGTATAACCACGGTGCATTGTTAAACCCTGTCTGCCCTTGTGAATTTATAGAACAGTTCACTACAGGTACTATAAAAACTTGTTTGGGTTTATGCACGACAGAAACCGTTGAGACAAAGATGTGAGATTGCTCATTACAAGCAACTTGCTCCTTCTGTCACAGTGTTGTTATGTTATAACCAATCATCATTATCTGAACGTGTGAGCTGTACTAATTGAAAGTACGAGCGGTCAAAAAATAAAAGCTAGACAAACACACATTTTCTCTAAGGTTTTATTCGGAAATTTATCCATATGTCACAATGTTTTCTAAGTTTTCCCGCAAAGTGAGGATCATGAACTACTGGATTTTTTACTTTATTACAGGTATCAGTTTATCGGTCGAGCCAGTTCAGCCGCCACCATACGAGACACTGGACATGCCGCCGCCATATTATCCCGACGCGGGACCTTCAGAGGTCAAGGACGAATCCTATCTGAACACGCCCCCTCCCGCCTACTCGCAGGTTGTCGAAGACGAAAGATGATAGTGCTATTTATAGAAATAATCACAGGACGTTTGCCATTGCTTGGAATGCTGATCTGGTTACCCATTGTCTATGAATTGTTACAAACTCCTAGCAGTGATTTCCCTTTATTGTACTGATCAATGTCACCACACATGTGACATGACCATCTGTGTTAAACGAAAGTGTCGTCTAAAGATGGCAGCGACACCAAAGTAATCATCCATTTGTACTTTATTTGTAAATAAAAATAGATACTTTTCAATTTAACTGGTCAGAATCAAAACAAGAGGTCAAATTAACTATTAGATCCGGTAAAACATGAAAATGTTGTGATGGCAGTGACTAATTCAACAAAGCAAAGGGATGTTATTATTAGAAGTTTAAAATTGTTGTGGCGACTCATGAGACCGGGGTACCAGTGTCCCATCTAAGAAAGATTCGTATCGTTACGTTTAAGCCTACGTTAAATGTAGTGTGCATGAAATAGTTTCGCTGTATTTCGGACAAACACTAGATCACAAAGATTGCAGAGATGCCCCGAATGCATTTTGACATCTCCGCAACCTTTGTAAGTGAGACCGTGCTTTATATGCTAATGGACAATTTATGACACAGGTCCTTTCTAAGAGTTGTCGTTAGTTTTTGTTTTGCTGACAAGTGTCTTGTGACAGGCTTCAGGAGTGGTTCCCTGCGAGTAAAACGACGAGAAATATTTAAGTATGGGACTACAATAAGATTCCGCATAATATTTTCCATATGTTATTCTGGATAAGTCTTTTTCTCTTGATGTCTTTACTTAGGAGAGAAATAGGAATATCGTACAAACGAACCTTTGTGAGACTCGGGCCAGATTTATAGAACGGGTGTTCATAATTTAGCTTAGCCAATCAAAATGCGTGTTACAATTGGTTTTACATTTGGAAAATAGCTGAGGTAGTCTATGTACCTGTCTTTTTACCAACGATATTTTTGGAATATGTATGACAGGGAAACAGTCTACCAGGAATGTATTGGTGTGTAGAAGAAATTATTTACCTAAAAAATGTACATTAGTAACACAATATAACATTGTATTTTTATTTCTATTTGAGAAAACATTTAAACAATTCCCTCATAAAGAACTTGAGACTGTTAAAATTGAAAGAAAAAGAAATTAGCAAATTTGAAATTGTTGCAACGGTCGTTATAACCCCTGATATTTCCAAAATCTATCGACAATAAAAAAAATTGTATGTCACACTCTTCTTTGTAATGAGTCGCTTGCAATTTGAATCAGTCACAAAGCAATCGCCTGAGGTAGTGGTGATATTCAACTTAGAACTGCTTATTAAGGAATAGTTATCTAAAGGGCAACTTTCGATTTATAGATATCAGGCAGGTTTTAAATCTTAATTCTAGTTTTATTAATCGGAAAGTTGTATCCCTTGTTAATCATGTATGTGTTATGTCCAATTAAAGAAGATTAAAGTGTAAATGTGAAGCCTCGTTTATCCGGACCCCGATTATCCGAATGTCTCGCAATCCGAACGAAATTGTAAGGGAACGGAATTATATGCCCAGTTTGTTGCAGACAACTTTTGAAAGCATTGTGGGAAAAGGAGAAATTGCTCGTGACGAGCAATTTCTCCTTTTCCCACAATGTTTTCTGCCATATCAGAAGATTATTTTCGGGACGGTCGACAATTTGGCGTTTGCTAAAGTGTTATAATTATACACGTGCATACAGACCGTTTATGTCTTAATGTAATAATAATAATAATAATAATAATAATAATAATAATAACAACAACAATAATAATAATAATAATAATAATAATAATAATAATAATAATAATAATAATAATAATAATAATAATAATAATAATAATAATAATAATAATAATAATAATAATAATAATAATAATAATAATAATAATAATAATAATAATAATAATAATAATAATAATAATAATAATAATAATAATAATAATAATAATAATAATAATAATAATAATAAAAACTTTATTTAACGAGGAAACTTATTTGACAATTTAAACTGACAATCTTCCATAAGATCCTCAACAATGAACAAGTGAACAAAAAAACTAAAAGACTAAGGAGAATTAAGGTATTTTGGCCCATATGTCGTCTGACAGTGAAGTATCAATATGTCTGAGAAAGGTATAAGGAGCAGTGAGGAACAAATGATCTTAAAACTAAATGAAAGATGAAGACAACTTATCAAGCAAATCAATACTTGTCAAACACATTTGATACCCCACTAAGACACCACAAGTGCCAGAATACCCTGTAAGAACATACTATTCAAAGACATCGGCTTTCTTTAAATGAAAGACCCCCCTCCCCCAACACAATATGTATACATGTATATAAATTTACGAAGATTAACTGGTGGATTCCACAATGGGACTGTTCGTTTATTATGTAACAGCCGTAGTTGTTTCAAATTAGGACAGCTTCACAAAACGTAAGTATAAAGATCAGTGAATTGTTGGACAGAGGAAGAGTTTTGTATATAATGAGGAATAGAATTCCATATTGAAGTACCAGAGAAAACAAAAGTGTGTCGAAATAACTCCGAATTTGGTTTAGGGCTATATAATTGATAATTAGTCGACGAGCGTAGCAGTCGTGAATGAATGTCTGCAGTGAATGTAAACGCAGTTTTTAAATAATCAGGCCCATTTCCTCTTAGAGTTTTGTACATTTGAATGGCCTTCTGAAAAATTACACGCTCTTGAAATGTCATCCATTTAAGTTTTGCAAATAAAATAGCAGAGGGAGTAGAAAAATCACTATCAAGAATTACCCTTGCTGCTCTTTTCTGGAATCTTACAAGTTTGTCTTCCAGACTGCTAGTACAATTCCCCCATATAACACAGCAAAAGTCAAAATGTGGGAGAATGTATGCGTTATAAAAGCGTTTCCGAGTTTCAAACGAAAGGAAATATTTAATTCTAGACAAAAGGTACAAATAGGAATTACACTTCTTTATTACGTTATGGATATGATCTGTCCATGATAGGCTATCATTAATTGTGATGCCTAGTAGCTTTGCTGAGGAAGAAACTTCAATAGAATTATCATTAAAAGGAATGCTGAGATTTGAGTTAACAATTTTGTGTTTATTACGTTTACTTGTAATATATAAAACAGATTTCACTACTAAAATTTTTCCCAATTATAATATTTCATGCCGCAAAAAATTCCAAATTGTAGGGGTACAGGAGTCTTTCCCAATCAGGGAATAAAATGCTGTTTCTATATCTATGTTATTAAAAATCATCAAATTATTTTACTCACAGTTGTGAATTAGTCCTTTTTTAATTAATCCATGCACTTAATATGTCGGTTAAATTAATACTTGCTCCCGATCATTGTTCTCTGCGCATGTGCACTGGAGTATAAAAACCTTTTATGCGTTTTATACTTGTTTAACGGCAATTGATGCCATTGTTTTGTGGTATACAAGTTAATTTTACATAATCCTGTCTTATCAATTGACTTTGAATGGCCATTTTGTGCTTTAAATCAGAAAAAAGAATTCGAAAAGTCTGACACTATTTTGATCTTTCAAAAGTTCAACGTTAGATTGCCCCATCAGAAAATATGAAGAAATCTTCACAACAAATTATTTTGACAACTATCATTATTAAACAATTTATGTTATCATTACTACATCCACATGACTGCCAATTCACCAGTGTTGTTATACTTTAATGGTTTAATAAAATCAAATGTTTATGCATTTATGGATTGTTTCTGTTATTTTTACAGCATTTTCTAACCTATGGACTGAGTTTATCACCTGTTCTTGGGAAAAAACACTGGTCAGAGCAGAAGGCTGTTAAATTCTTCTTATTGTACCTGAAAGTATTCATGCAAATAGGTGAGTTACTTTAATAAGGCCTGGGCAATGTCTTTTGACAGCAGGTAAAGGTGTAGGAATTTTGACCCAGGTATTCAGGGTTTCGTCCTCACTTTCTACACTGGGACTTCCTTGGAGTGTCCTTCGGCAAGACATTGCAGAACCCTGCCTAGTACATGTACTGATGAAATCCAGGAAAGTAGTGGAAAGTCTGAAATATTGTTGGCATGGTGTTAAACCAATATAAATTAAAACATTTTTTTGGACAAAGGGTGTGTACCAATTCTCTCAACTATTAACTTAAATGCTAGAGACAAATAGAAATAATAAGTCAATTATACCAACTAACCTTATAAGTCCTTAGCAAACAAGGAAGTATGAGCCTGTTTCTATGATTAATTGAATTTCCATTTGTTAAAAATGGTTTTCCGAGTAAGTATACTTCATCTAAACAGTAGGAGGTATGTTTGGCATAAAATGGAGTGATACTACCGGTACTATCCAATGGATTACTTTTTAAACTTTTGAATAATATCCGAGTTACAAAACAGTTCGTTTTAACCAACGGTTTTAGAAGTATTTATTGATAGTGTTGATTTAATTTTATAAGAATCGTTTTTTTTATTGACCTACACTGACTTTAAATTATTTATTTTTAACTTACATTGAATATGTTTTGCAATCAAAATAGAAAGATGATGTATTTGATAAATTGCATTCAATAAAAGGTGCTTGTTTACAGACAGAAAATTTGAAAGTCAAAATAAAATGTTGTTAAACAATGCAGTTATGAACTGTTGTTGTATATACAATTAAAGGTAGCTATTGAAAGCATTGATTCAGGAAGTGTCAATATAGCCAAGTATGTACAGTACATATATATATGTGGTAGATCTCAAAAGCAACGTCCAGGACTTGCGATGTCGCGTTTTTGGGAGACTAAAACACATGTAAATTCACTGTAAACACACTCTAAAGAAATCAACAACAATCTTATTTTGCTTCCACTAATGATTCTTCAGTGTGTATTTCATATAACCATACATACTGCTGTTGTACAGTTTTAAAGAACTTGGTTTTAAACTTCCAAATTTCCTCACTTTTGTGAACAAGTTCCATTAAATCTTTCTTTGTAGAATGGTAAACATTATTTTTGAATATGAAGAAGCCCATTAGTGCTGCAGTGTTATTAATGAAATCTTTTAAACGAGACGGTGTAACTAGTACAATAGGCATCCTATGAACAATATCCCCTGTGAAGGATTTGAGAACTTGTTCATGCACTTCATGAACATTCATGAATGACAAATGGCTGTCCATGAACAAAAAGCTGGTATTGAACTTGTTTAGAATTTAATGAAACTGTTCTTGATGTTCATGAAGCTGTTCTTAAATTTCATTAACAAACTCTGTGTCCTGCATTATGTCGCTTATGAAATTTCTTAAATCTTTGACTTGGGATGTTTCTTTTTCTAGGATGTTATGACATGTCTGTTAGCTGCATGTAAAAATCTTGTCAATATGTCAGAAAACACTTAAATAGTGTACTTTGTGTACTCTTGCCACAACTTTTAATGCAGGTCAAAAGTATATTTGATTTTTTGTTTCTTTCTTTCATTTTAGAAAGAGAGTGTTTGAGGTTGAATGTTTAAATAACAATTAATTATCTTTTGACAGCGCCTTGGAAGGAAACAAAGCACAAATCCCCTTTCTTTGTGAAAAAAAGAAAATTATAGCAAGACCCACATCTTCAGAATATAGGACTGGTCTTGAGGTATGGATTAAACATTCTGTCATTCTATATTAATTTAGATGTTAATAACAATAAGCTAATTGAAAGACCAATACACCATAAGAATCTGTTCCCCTTGTTTCTAAACCCATTACACTTTATGGGGATCTTGGAAAGGACTAATGCCATTAATACATAAAGGAATATCTAGATATATCTAGTTCTATTCTGAGGTCTTATTTTGTCTATGAACTTTTGATATGTATTGATTGGGTTGTAAATTATAGAGCCCACGGCTATCAGCCTCTAGTAAAATTATACTAGCAGCTCTGTTTGATTTTGTTTTTAGCTTATATGAGCTTTTTGTACTCAATTTGAGTTTAAAGGACGTGTCTATATGTCCATTTGTTTTTACCTCATTCATCAACTCTTCCTTCAATTAGCTTTAAAACCACTAAATGGATTTTGAACAAATGCAAACTTAAAACATACTCTTGTTCGAAACAGCATAGCTTTGGACTTCTATCATATTTGGATTGTATCATAATCTGCTCTGTGTGGTGTCATCTTAAATTTGACTCTGAAAAATTCTATTGGCATTGTAAGACAGTAAAGACTGCTATTTCCTATTGTCTCTCAATTATATAGAGATATAAACTTGTCAGAAACTATTTAAAAAGCTTTATTAAACTTTCACATGCAAGTTTGTATTTCATTAATCATTGTAGGGAATGGATTGAACTTCACACATGTGTGTTTGGGGTCATAATCTAGGATTATTGACCCAAGTCCAATTTTCTGGGTTTCATTTTAAGCAAATTATGCCCCTTTTTGTAGTTAGAATTAGTTTTATTTATATTTTGTAAGCATGTTGATATCTCATTAACTACTAATGTTATTCATTTATCATAATTCGGAATGAATTTAAATTTCTCACATGAACTTAGGGTCAAAATGTAATAGCACTGACCAAACACACTAACTCTGCTATTGGTTGATATTGATTTCAAATTATACCAGTTTTTTGTACTCAGAAAATCTTTGTATTACTTTTGTATCTTCATTTTTCAGAAACAAATAATTTTTCTCTGACGTATATCCCTCTCCATCATTTATCGATTAATCAAGCACGCTGTCTTGTGGACAGCTTGTGGTATTATCAAAAGTCTAATAGTAACTCATTGTAAATGAATTTTGTTTGTAAAAGTAATTATTTCATAGGTGGATGTTATGGATTTGAGAATATGGATTGTGCTGAGTAGCAAAAGACCCATTTAACCCTTGGAGAGAACAATTTTGAGTAAGTCTAAACCTCAATAGCATGTCTGATTTGGAATACAGGTGTCCTGAAATGAAAAGAACTTGGCTCAGCTAATATTCCTTTCCAATGTTTGATGAAATGAATGTTACTTACTTGT
The DNA here is from genome assembly GCA_947846245.1 of Cerastoderma edule. Classification (NCBI taxonomy): domain Eukaryota; kingdom Metazoa; phylum Mollusca; class Bivalvia; order Cardiida; family Cardiidae; genus Cerastoderma; species Cerastoderma edule. The sequence goes on along the minus strand of OX401411.1, from coordinate 10,970,993 downwards.
TTTTTTTTGTCTCTAGAAACTGGTCAATAATATTTATGTGGGAAAGATTTGTGGCTTGGAAAGAATATTTGCAGTTGTGAGGCAATACCACAGGATTATTCCCCTACATTCCTCTCCAACATTTATTGGATAGTTGTTTTGGTGTAACAATGTTGTTGGTCATCCTATGTTTGTTATTTTGCACAATGTGTGTCTATCTCTTTATTTTAGTTCCTGAGATTCTATTCTATGTTTGATGGCAAATACACATTCTTGCTCTTCCTCTACCATGCTCTCTCACTCTCATTTTCTATCACACTCTCACCCTCTTTCTCTTTCTCTCTCTCTCTCTCTCTCTCTCTCTCTCTCTCTCTCTCTCTCTCTCTCTCTCTCTCTCTCTCTCTCTCTCTCTCTCTCTCCTCTCTCTCTCTCTCTCTCTCTCTCTCTCTCTCTCTCTCTCTCTCTCTCTCTCTCTCTCTCTCTCTCTCTCTCTCTCTCTCTCTCTCCCGCTCTCTCTCCCTCTTTCTCTCCCTCTCTCTCTCCCTCTTTCTCTCTCTCTCTCTCTCTCTCTCTCTCTCTCTCTCTCTCTCTCTCTCTCTCTCTCTCTCTCTCTCTCTCTCTCTCTCTCTCTCTCTCTCCCTCTCTATCTCTCTCTCTCTCCTCTCTCTCTCTCTCTCTCTCTCTCTCTCTCTCTCTCTCTCTCTCTCTCTCTCTCTCTCTCTCTCTCTCTCTCTCTCTCTCTCTCTCTCTCTCTCTCTCTCTCTCTCTCTCTCTCTCTCTCTCCCTCTCTCTCTCTCTCTCCCTCTCTCTCTCTCTCTTCTATATCTTCTCTCTATTTTCTCTCTCTCTCCTCTCTCTCTCTTTCGCTCTCTCGCTATCTCTCGCTATCTCTCTCTCCCTCCCTCTCTCTCTCTCTCTCTCTCTCTCTCTCTCTCTCTCTCTCTCTCTCTCTCTCTCTCTCTCTCTCTCTCTCTCTCTCTCTCTCTCTCTCTCTCTCTCTCTCTCTCTCTCTCTCTCTCTCTCTCTCTCTCTCTCTCTCTCTCTCTCTCTCTCTCTCTCTCTCTCTCTCCCCCTCTCCCTCCCTCCCTCCCTCCCTCTCTCTCTCTCTCTCTCTCTCTCTCTCTCTCTCTCTCTCTCTCTCTCCCTCTCTCCCTCTCTCCCTCCTCTTTCTCTCCCTCCCCCACTCTCCCCCTCTCTCTCTCACACCAACTCTCTCGCTCTCTCCCACCAACTCTCACTCTCTCACTCTCTCTCTCTCCTTCCCTCCATCTCTCATTTCCCCCCTCTCTCTCTTTTTCTCTTTCTCTCACACCTTTCTCTTTCTCTCTCTTTCTCTTATTCTCTCTCCCTCTCTCTTTCCCTCCTTCCCTCCCTCTCTCATTCCCTCCCTCCCTCTCTCATTCCCTCCCTACCTCTCTCATTCCCTCTCTCCCTCCTTCTCTTTTTCTCTCTCTCCCTCCCTCTCCCCACTCTCTCTCTCTCTCCTTCCTTCCCTCTCTCCTTCCTTCCTTCTCTCTCTCTCTCTCTCTCTCTCTCTCTCTCTCTCTCTCTCTCTCTCTCTCTCACCCTCTCTCTCACCCCCTCTCTCTCTCTCTCTCTTTCTCTTTTTCTCTCGCTCTCTCACACCAACTCTCTCTCTTTCTCACTCTCTCACTCTCTCACTCTAATAACTGATTATATATTAGTAATTGAAGATTTTATAATTTACTAAATGCTTTTATCATTTCAGCATGTAAGACGGTCAACTTGGTGCAAGACTTTCGTTTACCGACTTATAGTGTTCTAAGATATAAAGACTAATATAGATGAAACCGGAAAAAATGAACTCATCTTTTCCCTTTATGTATTCTTAAATTTGTGTATTTGTCAATTGAGGTTCATCCTGTGAATATGAAATTGAAACAATGTTTTTATCTGTTTGATTTGCTTTGATTTCATGTTATTTTCAAATTTTCAACGCTTTGAAGATTACATCCCTTTTATAGGTACAACTATCCATGAAACTGTTTTCTCTGATATTGCACAATAATCTAATGTATTTTGTAATTGATGTAATTTAATTACACCATAATAAAAACATTAAATATTTCAAATAAAGTCTTGAGTTTGATTTAGAAAGATATATATAGAAGTGTATTTTGGTAAGACTCTTAAAATACCTTTCCTGACTTGGTACCAATGACGAACAAGTAAGTCAACTTGAAAGTCAAAATAAGATGCCAAGGAAACGACTTGCAGTTTTAGTATGGTGGTTTAACATACAATCCTTAAAAGCGTCTCATGATGAAATTTATTCAGAATGTGTCTGTATATAAGGGTATGTACAAAGTTATTCAATTAATTTCAAACCCGTTTCAATGCTTTTGAAGCTAAATACACATTTATTCATGTATCAACTTTTTTTTTTTACAAGAGGTATTCTCCTGTGACTCTCATACAATAGTGCAGTTGCTATACAGTTATAAGTTTCCTCACATCTGTTAACAATCAGCTTTCAATAATCCCTGAACTAGGTCGGTGCCTACAACCCCCTTTGATACAACTATAAATCACATTGCTTGGTGGACAAGCCCTAGTTCTTGCTGTTCAAACCCCAATGTGTATTCACCCCATACCAGATGTATCGGCAAACCTTGGTGCTATGGCCAAAATAGGGGTAGTATTTAATAAGGTTTCAGGTAAACAGTGTTTCAGTTATGTTGGGAAGAAGCTGATGACGATTGAGAAAAACTTTAATTATGACTGCACAAAAGGGCTGGGCAAGCCGAGTAGAATCATCGCCATTCAGGAGAATAATTCTCGTCGAAATCGAAATGGTTTTACCGGAACTTGAACCTCCGTGGAGAGGGACTGTGTGATTTATTTCAACGTTAGACAAACACCTGTATTATAACTTTTTGCAGAGGCTTTTCAATGAGTGTCTGACATGAAAGAAATACACTGAAGAAAAAGAAGGCCGAAATGCAGTTCTCCTACCGATGGTCTAACCCTCACCGTCCTTTCACCAAAACAGGCACTGAAACTGTGTCTATATTTCTTTCAAGACAAAATGGATGTCTCATTTATTGTAACATTTGAAAATATAAAAGTGTATTGAAGGAATATGCACTGCATGTAGTCTAAAATTCATGTTTTAAACAGTTGTGTTTGTAGGGCATTGAGTCGGCACACTAGCCTTGACACTCGTACTGCGAGTCTATAAATCGGTATTTCCGGCTATAATCATACCTTTTGCATATATGTATGTACCTTTAACATTTATCGCGCTGGCCCACATCTGATTGGAATTCCTCACATGTTGGAAACCCGTCACCTTTCTGACTCATACAACCTGTTATCCGACCTAGGTTCGAGCCATCAGACAGAGACAAATGTATTGGAATGAATCTTCCCTTCATTTCTATATGATCTCTAGCTTAGGTACAAAAGAGTTGATACTCGATATATCTTATCATCTATCTAACTCAACATCTAAGCAAAGAAAACGAAACCGAAAGAAGAAAACATAGGTAAATTTTCATGGGGTTTCCCAACGGTTATTACGCATAGCTCAAACTAGAATTACTGCTGATTTCATACCAAACGATCGTGAAATATAATATAACACGTGAACAAAGTACATATTCGGCGAGTTCATTATAGCATGGGATTGTGTTTTCAGTATAGGCTTACTTAGTGTGGTTGTGTTGTGATTAAGACGATACGATATTGATTACTCAACATATGCCCTGATATTGAGACCGGACTGTTCAAGGGTATTTCGTTGTAAGTTTGGTGTACATGCACTTAAATGCGCTGGTCAGTTGACAAGTGAGACATATGTAATCACAATGGCAGCTGGACGAAAAAGTTCATCCAGAGAGTTTTCAGTCGAGCTTTCAAACGTTTTAGACGTTATTGGTTACAGTAAGGAACAAATAAAGAATGGACAACGTTGGGCTAGAAATATTCAGGATCATGTGAATCCCACAAATAACTACAAAAACAACAAAGTGTTCTTGGTCGGAAGTAAGAAGGAAGGAATGTCGTTTCAGGAACTGGACAGTGACATTGACTATATGTGTATATTTGATAAGGTCATGTGTTTCCAAAGTGACGCCGTGGAGGATAGGTCAAGGTCACTCGGCACTTCGTTCGTACTTGATTTTCAGGGAGTTCCGCCTGGATACGCTATGCTAGAAATAGAAGAACTCTCTCCTGACTTTATCGAGGGGGTCTGCGTTTATTCGATCGACTCGAACAAGACATATCTCTCGAGTAAAAGACTCAATAGTGAGCTTTCTACACTGGTAGAAAGTGAGCTTGGCTACGAACAGTCAGAAGAAACAGGTCCAGTACCAAGAAAACAGGCCAAGTCACAGCTTCAAAAATATACGGTTACCTGTGAATGCATGGATACAATGAAACAGCACTCGACAAAAAAACGTCTGAACGATGTACATGAAGCTTCGTCATCGGAAAATGATCCCGGACAGTTTCGCCCCAATGTGTCAGCAGTGTTGGATAAGGAGGCATGTTTCGGACGAAATTATGTTGAGGTAGAAAATCGCAATTATTTTCAGGACGAGCACGATAGAGTTGAAACCAATACTGAAACCGGCCATCAAATAGAGGCCATTGGTACTCAAAGCAATTCAACGGTTTATTTTAAGCATGAGTTATCAATTAACCAAACTGGACCATCACAAGTAGTACAGTTTGGGCAACCTTTTGACGAGTTCGTTTCTCAAGTTACCGATCATCCGACCATTTCTAGTCAAATTCCAGCCAGCGAATTAAACAAAAACGTGAGTCGACAAAAACCTGATGGAAGCAGCCTTTGGGAAGTAATGATTTCTTCTAGGTCATTTACTCAAAATGGACCATCGCTAGTAGAACAGTTGGGGCAACCTTTTGACAAGCTTGTATCAAAAGACAATGTCATTGGTTTTCCAGCGCAATGCGAGAACTTAAAGAAACTTTGGCGCTCCCGGACACGTTATAATGGATTCCCGTCAACTAATCAAATTGAGAAGATTTCAAAGATGGATGCCCACGTTGTTCCAGTTGGCTGCAAGAAATCTGAGGGCGCTGATCTCCAATGGCGCATATGTTTCACGTTTGGGGAAATCGAACTGGTACAATCGCTGAACGGGACACAATACCATCTTTATGCCCTGCTTAGATTCTTCGCTAAAGATGTGATTAAGCCAATCTGCCCCGGTGTGATTACCTCGTACGTCATGAGGAATGTGGTACTGTGGATGGCAGAACTAAAGTCAATGTCATACTTTACAGAAGATCGTTTAGAACAATGCCTCATAGAGTCTGTGCACTTCCTGTATATGTGCTTGACAAATGCGTTCATGCCAAACTACATGATAGCCTCGCGAAACCTATTCCAGAATAGATTGTCTCCGAAAAAAGAAGTGAAACTCCGCACACTTCTGAAAACGCTGGTGTCCGAGGGAGGTTCTATGGTCCTACGGTGCGATAAGATCAGACTTAACATGATGTCCTCGTACACTAAAGATATCTACGGGATGACAGAGTCGAGGCGTCGGATGCATTCAGAAATGTTCGAAAACCCAGGTGTAAAGCAATTCTTTAACGCCATGGATTCGGTCTTCGCTTTAGTCATCTCCTCCATAGAGAGATCCTTTGCCGACAAGCCGCTGGTGGTCAAAGGAATTAACACTTTCGTTCTCAGTAACGTAAACAAGTGGATTATAAATCTTCCGGTCGTGTCCCCAGAGCGAATCCCTGTCCGTAGCCGCCTAAGGCAGCAATGCTTGGACTTGAGAAAGCGCATTTCCGTATCGTGTGTGCGGGAATTTCTCTGCAACTCTATCTGTCTTCCCATTTTAGAAGCATTCGTCAATGTCATGGTAGAGTGGTTTATGAAGAGTGTGGATTATTTTGGCGTCGTCGATGAGAGCAAGATGGCGGAATTGATGACAAATCCGATGAAATTGATTCAGTTGATTTTCGGCAAAAGAAGAAGTCCGAGTACAACGCAGAAAAGTAAAGAGTGTGTTGACATTGATTTAGATTAGTTTCTCATGTTATTTAAATGTTTAACCGAAATTTGGTATTAATACACAACTGGTGTCTGCTGGCCTTTGGATTGAGCCGGGTTGGAAGAATCAATGAAAGCGAGAAAATTGAATAGTGTCATCGGAATGTTTGTATTGAATTTCAAGCCACTTAGAAACAATCTTGAGGTACAGCACAATAATAATTCACTAAGCCATGATCCCAGTATCAAAACCAAAATTCCCCCTTTTTTTGACAGAGTACTATTCCTCAAGCAAAATGTCAATCCAAGAACAAGAATTGTAAAGAAGGAGTTATTACTATTAAAGTTTTGTCGTCTTTGACTGATGAGAAGACATGTCGGAGCCACTTGTTTTGTTTTTTAGGGGCGGGGAGGGGGTGTCGCTTGTCGACATGCGCATAGAACACAATTATCAAACTTCTTTGAGCTCGAAAACGTCCAGTAAGATAATCTGGACAATCAGGGATAACAATCCATGTGTCGTCTGTAAACGTTTCCAGTGTAAATGTGCTTAATCACAGAAAAGAAAATTTAAATGTCAAAATAAAATGTCGTTTGAGCAATACAGCTTCTGTATTGTTGTTTGATATACAATTAAAAGTAGCTATTGAAAGCACACGTAATTCAGGAAGTGCCAGTTTATCTAAGTGCGTACAGTTTATATACATGTGGTAGATCTCAAAAGCGATGTCACGCTTTTGGATTAGAGTACATGTTATTTCACTGCATAGCACTTCAAAGAATTAAAAATAATGTTATTTTGCACAAACGTCCCCTCACAAACACTATTCTTTAGTTGATATCATATAAAAGTTCAGATAATGTTGTTGTTGTTGTTGTTGTTATTGTTGTTGCTGCTGCTGCTGCTGCTGCTGCTGCTGCTGCTGTTGTGGTGGTGGTTGGTGTTGTTCATTACAGTATCAATTTGAATTCGTTAAGTAACTGAAACATCATAGTTTATGGCATCAGGTGTCCCGTTTATAGGTTGGATATTTGCCAAAATCCAATAGATAGAACGCAGTCCGGTCTTGAAAGTATTTTAAACTTATTCATTTTACATCGATGGTGAAACAAGTTCTTACAACTTATATTGATCACTCCCAATAACAGTATTTGAAGGCTTATGTACGTATAAATTGCCTCAATAAAAAATGTCCAAACTACATGCATGATATAAGCCAATGAAACAGATTTATCCGACCTTGGAAATTTCTTTCACCCCGGCATTCGTCCGTTTTGTGAACCTAAACGATCACATCGTTTCTGTTTGGCAATGTGGCAAAGAAATTCAAACATTTTAGAGGGAAGAAACTCTTGCATATACTTATCCAAATTTGATTTTCAGTTATGTCCCTTTATCTGGAGTAATCGTGTTTGAAATATGAAATATTCCCATGGACTGCATCCAGAATAACAAAAAACATTAGAGATACTTCCGCTGCTTGGGACAACATGCAACTCGTCATGTGAGGTACAATTAATGCAGAGTTTGACCCAGGAATGATTCATTTATAAATATGAAGTTTTACATCGCGTCAACATTATTTCAGTTGTATTGCAAAAGCCCAGCTCGGTGGAGGAAAACATTATATTTAATTGTCAATAAAGGCTTGTCAAGCCGGATAGAACCAACAGAAGGCCGTAAGTCAATCATAAGTCAGTTAAGAGACCACTTCCCATAAAAAATTAAATACCTCGATTTCAACCCACGTGGAGAGGGACAATGTCATTCATGATCTGTATTGAACCACGAGGCCACAGAAACCCCATCCCCTGTATAACAACGCACCGTCAGCAGTATTTTAACATTTGGATAACTACGGCGCAAGCACTGAATGATTATTTCATGAACCATACCTCCAACTGAGGACGAAGCGTTGTGTTGTCCCAATCTGAACTCATCAGGTTTTATCCAATGAAAACTCCTCTGAAATAATATTTGAGCCGCCATATTTTTTCTTGCAAGACTATTTCCGTTGTACTTTCATTTCCATATGATTAAAGGGTAACGTCTGAAAATCAACTGAAACGGATTCTTTAAACGTGGTTGTTCGCATGGAAAAATGGAAAAAAGCGCCTTCATACATAACGATTTCTGGTGTATTGAACGGATTAAAAAAGCCTTTTTTTAATATTCAATTTTGTTCGTAGAGGCTTTCTTTCTTCGTAAATGCAATTGAAACGAAACGAATTTCAAAATCGATGAATCATTTTTGAATCTCAGTTCATTTTGAAAATAGACACCATTCGATATTTAAATCACATGATCAATGAAAACTGTGAGCGCAATCTGAGCACATCGGGTTTATCCAATGAATGTATTCATCAGCTCACGGAATTACCCGAGTAGTTCCGATTGCTGTGAGCTATGTCAGGGAGACCCAGTCTATTTATATGACGGTATTTACAAAACGCTAAATGTGGCAAGGATGGATTATGTGATAAGTGGATTGCATGCATATTGATTTGACTGAATAAACACCGTATGTATGCATAAAGAGTATAGAAAAAGGATATTGATTTCCTGTAAGATTTTGATTTCATTGCGTGTATGGTCGAAATTTTGGATCAAACACCACTTAACGACATTTAACCATTTTGTCGCAGACGACTATGGTTAACATTGTGGGAAACGGATAAATTGCTCCTAACGAGCAATTTTTCCTTTTCCCGCAATGTTATCTACCCTTTCAGAAGGCTATTTTTCATAACATTTTGGAAATTCGTCAGCAAGCTCTTACAGTTTGGAAGAGTCTAAATATTTTTATTTGACTCTTTTTATTCATTTTCTATTCATTTGCATCACTTTTCTTTCTATTTATATCACTTTACCTACTTTTCTCTTAACTTAACCAAGCCGATGTCAAAAACATTAAGATAAGGGTCGTAAATAACTTGCTGTTCAATATTCATGCTGTGCATCAAACACTGAACGCTGGAACCTATATTGGCGGTACCCATTAGATACATTTCCATATCTGTCTGTTATATCATGACCGGTTTTTTGCCAGTTGCAATCGGTCCGACACAACCGAAATCGGTCCAAAACCGGCAATTTCCTGATCCTTGGCCTTAAGTGAAAAAGATAACAATGCTGCCCTTTTCAAGTAGAGACCTGTTTATTTCGAAGGTTTGACTCAATAATAACGTAAGTCCATGTCAAAAGTGAATATTGCGTTTTGTTGACCGCTTGATCTGTACTGTTTGATTTCCTTTGATGTAAATATCATTCCACTGAATTCGATTTTTTAGTTACTTTGAATTAAATCTAAACATGATAGTTTTGTTTCCTAAGCTTTGGCACCAGGATGAACAAGAAAGATGTTTTCATATCAAGAAGAGCTCAGATATGGTAACTCGAAAATTCAAACGTCGATTTAGATTACGCCGTTAGCCAAAACGCTGACGTCGCGTCACTCGCGTGATATTTCTCTACTTACCTGACGTCTTTGAACGCTCATAGGAACCGTATTTTTTGACGCATTTACATGAGACTTATATCATTTTAACAAAGGAAAATCGAACTAAAATAATCGCTGAAAAAACGAAAATCGAAAATTTTGACCATAAGGTGGGTTTTCCCACGTCGCTCCCCATATAATTAATATATATTATATATATTGATATGACCCACCAGGAGGGTGTCTATTGTTTAGTCTTCTGATTAGACAGCATTTCTATGAAGGCTGATCAAAGGCTTTACAGTATACAAAAAGTGTGTCTATAACCTTTCCCTTGATGTATATTTGTGATTTATTGTATTTATTCTTACCTGGTAGTGGAGAAACGCTGCCTTTTCCATGGTGTTTAAGCTTCGTTATTTTGAAGTTGTTTATGTCGTTGGTACCTACAAGCACTACATATTAGATACGCAGATTGACCCAATTTTTGTAAAGATCAACCCACGCATGAAACACACTGTGCTTGTTCAGTATGGTGGCGATTTCTATGTTTGCGTTGGTTTTTACTTCTCTCCCTCGATGCAACCTTTACTGTAGTAACGTTGTCAAACGATCCGATCACATCCCAGGCAGTTTGTTTACATCCGCAAATCATGTATACTACAATGTTATATAGTTAGTTAGGATAAGAGGTCACAGCTTTAACGATCGTTCTTACCTTTCGAATCATTCATGAGTCTCAGAGTACCCACAGAACGCTATACTTTCCGAAATAATCTGCAAATTCTGTCACCTTGTGCAACCAGAACGGCATGTTTACCCTAGTCTTACGTCTACTTCCGCCTAGTTCGTTCTGTACAGGGAATTCCGCTGACTCATTGATCGGGAAAGACCGTTTATTTTTAGCTGTAAGACCTTTACTTTTGTTAGCACCCTTCACGTATAATATGGTTAATTTCAGTTTTCCATATGCATATCGATGGTTCTTTTCTTATTGATATTTATTGTGTCGCCATGTTTCAAGCGATCTCTATCGGCCAGTTTTTTGGGCCGTGACCACTTTCATTGGCCTCGGCCAGATTTATCGGCCAGTTTTTTTGGTCGCGACCACTTTTATTGGTCTCGGCCAGATTTTCGGCCAGCTTTCTTGGCCGCGGCCAGGTTTTGTTGGCCGGTCGGCCATATTTTTATGGTCACGGCCTAAAATTCACGTGCGCGGCCAATGCTTAGTATATAAAGGCTGGAAATTATTGGTCATGGTTGAGTCTGGCTCTAGAAACTAAAAACACAAACTCCACGCCTGTTTGCTTTGTGAAGGTACGAGTTGCGACTTTAATCCAAAAATCCTCAGCTTCTTTTATTACGAAACCTTTGCAACTAAACTGTTTTATATAACGAATTGCCTGCGGTATACCATTCACAGTAGTAGAGTACCAACAACATAGTACTGTTAGCATTTAAGATACCGTACTGATACTTCTACCGTTTTAATTAAAGAGAGTTTATAACCGCCGAAACAAGCCTTGACCGTTTTGATATTCGAACCCATTGTTACGAAGACACTCTACCCACGAACCAGTAACATTTCTTGGTGGCAGAGGTGGGATCTGTTATTTCGTTACGGATCCAGTGATACGAACCACACGCAAGTTTTGCCGAAAACTGTTCGAGAATTTTTTTATCATAAGTTAACCGCGGAGTATTTTGAAGACGTGTTTTATTTGTGAAGCATAATGAGTAGCCCAAAGCAGATTGACAGCGAGATAAGCTTTAATATAGTAGCCAACAATGTCCATGATGCCAGTGTATCGCCGGCAGCAGACGAGTTTGGAGAAAACGAATCCGGCGGTATACCAGGAGTGACTAACGTTTCTTCTTGTACCAGTAAAGAGCCAGAAATAAACCATGTGTTGGGTAGGTTGACCAGAATGTTAGCAGAGGTTGTCGAAGATGTATCTGTCCTGAAGAATACACGTAATCAGAATATGTGCGGTGAAGATCAGCCCATGAATCTAAGCCATAACAACAACGGAGTTAGCCAGCCTTTACCCAGAAGTCATGCGAGTAGACGTGGAGGGTATAGAGATACGACTCCTGTAAGACAGCAGCGTTTTGCTAACGTGAAGCTTCCTCCCTTCAGTGGAAAAGAAGACTGGGCCACATGGATAACGAGGTTCGAGGTTATAGCTTCGAGGTATAAGTGGAATGAAGAGGATATGTTAGACCAATTGTTACCCAAATTAGAGGGCGCGGCAGCACGATTTGCCTTTTCGCAACTTTCTCCACAGGTCTTGAATGACTACCATGAGCTAGTCCACGAGTTGAATAGTCGGTTTCGTACCATAGAGACCGCAAGATCATTTGCAGTAAAGTTTAGTAGGCGAAATCAGAGACAGGGAGAATCAGTCGAGGACTTTGCAGCGGACCTAAAGAGATTGTATGACAAGGCACATGGTTACCGAAATAGACAGACCAGAGATGAGGACCTAGTCCTTAGGTTCTTAGACGGACTACATGACGAGGACATGAGGTTCGAATTAGCGTTTAATAAAGAGCCGCGTAACATAGATGAAACAGTTTATTTCGCCGTTAACCTGATCCAGTTGAAAGGCGCATATAGGCATGAAAGGAAGGGGCGTTATGTGCAACGCACATACGAGGAGGATCATATAGACTTGAGAGCTTGTACAGACACGGAAGCAGAATGTGAGAGGGTTTGTTTCGTAAATAAAAGTTCTCCTAAGTTAAGCTCAGGTCACAAGAAAGATGAATTGCCTCACCAAAAGCAGACAACAGATGACAAAGAGCCAACTGAAAAACAGATGTTGCAGCAGCTCATTAAGATAGTGACCAGAATGGAGAGCGACAAATCGAAACCAAGTGACCAGCAGACGAAAAGAAGCAGAGAGTGTTATAACTGTCACAAAATTGGACATTTTGCCAGAGAGTGTCCGATGAAAGAATCTATGGCAAGGAAGTGGCCAGAGAACTACAATCAAAATAGAACGGAGCAACGACAACCTTTAAACTACAACGGACCAGCCCTCGCGGCCAGAGGGAGGTCCCAGTAAGTAGTATTGACGAGCAAGGCCAGGAGAATATTACCAGTAGCAATGGTGTGAAATCTTGTTCTGGGAACAAGGTGGCTCGTTCTGGGAACGAGGTGGACCACGTGTCTGATGAAGGAAAAGAAAAGGCCCGGGACCTTTGGGACGGCTTATACATCAAGGGTTGTGTAGGCCAGGAGAGCGTTCTTTTCACAGCAGATACAGGTGCGTCCAAAACCATCATATCCACTCGAGTGTACGATAGAATGGAACAGAGTAAGAGGCCTAGGTTGACAGGGTCGACAAGTTTAAGAGGGGCCGGCGGATCTCCAATTAAGGAAAGGGGAAGGGGCGAATTTACACTTACTCTAGGTCCATTAGAAATCCTTAGCGAAGCCATAGTGGCGGACATTGAGGATGAAGCACTACTGGGATTTGATATTCTTGGAGACGTCAAAAGGGGACCAGCATATATACTTCTGACCAAAGGTATCATTATTTTCGGAGGAAAAGAAATTCCATGCATCCAAAAGGGAAGGAAAGAAAGTACGAGAAAGGTGACTTTAGCAGAGGACATAAAGATCCCTGGTCGAGCCGAGAAAGTGATAAGCGTTTACATCGAAAGGACAGAAGAGGACGATCACCAACCAGGAGACTTTCTGAAGGAGGCCACTGGGGCATTTAAGGAAAGATATCCTTTGCAGATGGCTGCTACTCTAGTGGACTTGAACACGGGTCCTACCTGCCGAGTCCGGGTTTTGAACCCATTTGATTATGAGGTCGAACTGAAACAGAGCGCAGAGATTGGGCTAGCGGAGAGGATTGAGAGAGTCGTATCTACGATAGCTGATGAAGAGTATATCCAAGAAACGGACAACTTCGAGAGTGTGAGACAGGTGCATTTAGTTCAGCCGACCCATGCTTCCCTAGAAAATCAATTCAACATAGCCTATGAAGAAGATGTGCCTCCACATTTAACCGAGTTATTCAAGAGATCGACTGAGGGAAAGACGAGATATGAAAAAGGTGTCATAGCAGGTTTGTTACAACAGCACAGCAACACCTTCTCGACATCTGAATGGGATTTAGGACTGACTGACCTAACCGAACATTCCATCAACACAGGAAGCGCCTTGCCAATAAAACAGAGACCCAGGAGAGTGCCAATAGCTTATGCAGAAGAAGAGAAGAGAGCTATCGAGGATTTAAAGTAGAAGGGAGTCATCCGTGACAGCACTTCCCCATGGGCATCTCCAATAGTCTTAGTGAAGAAGAAATCGGGAGCCATTCGTCCTTGTGTAGATTATCGAAAAGTTAATGCGCTGGTTAAACCTGATGGTTTCCCTTTGCCCCGAATACAAGACTGCCTCGATGCCGTAGCAGGAGCATCCCTGTTTAGTTGTTTTGACTTAACAAGCGGTTATTTTCAGATACCTCTCAAAGCAGAAGGCATCCCAAAAAGCGCATTCTGCTGCAAATACGGACATTTGAGATGACCCGGATGCCTTTCGGTCTGAACAACGCAGCGAGTACGTTTCAACGGACCATGGAACTGGCACTTCAAGGTCTACAGTGGACGACTTGTCTGGTTTATATCGATGACATTATAGTGTATGGAGTGAATTTCGATCAACATGTTCAACGAGTAGCTGAGGTACTGAACCGAATTTCAAAGGCGGGACTAAAACTTAAACCGGAGAAATGCAGCTTTCTTCAAACAGAGGTGGTGTTTTTAGGACACGTGGTATCCGCCGAAGGAGTACAACCTGACCCAACAAATGTCGCGAAGATAGCCGGGTGGCCAATACCCTCAAATAGCAAGCAGGTCAAGCAGTTTGTCGCTACCGGATCCTATTACCGACGATTTATCAAAAACTTTGCAAATATAGCCAGACCTTTAATCGATCTTACTAAGAAGGATGCAGAGTTTATATGGGATGTAAAGTGCCAAACCTCTTTCGACCGAATTAAGTCAATTCTTATGGGGCCTGAGATCATGGGATATCCACTAAATGACAGTGGAAGTTTTACTCTAGATACAGACGCATCCGGAACAGGTATTGGTGGTGTTTTGTCTCAAACCCAAGAGGGCGGGGAAAGTTAACCTCCAATGCGTGCTTAACCAAGCCGCCAATCCGGTGGATATCCAGGATTGGATAGAAGACCTGGACACATCCACTAGCTACATCCATAAAGGAAGCGCTGACATTTTCGAAGCAAACGAAGAGGACGACGAACCCTCTCTTCCTGACTGGCTAAGCGAATTTGCCATGCAGGAACCAGCCATTCAGCAGCATCAGGTGGAGGAAGAAACACCAACCCTCAACTCTCTACAAACACATAAGGCACCCTTCCTCCAGCTGAACACCACCAGCATCAACACTCCAACCAACGTCACCTTTGAGCAGAAACAATTTAAGTCTCCAAGTTCCACAATTTCAAGATTTTCGCAACCTTCCGCCATCAGTACCTCTAGCCAGCACGATTTTTTAAGCACCGGAACTCCACTCCAAGATGAATCAGTATACCTCCTTCCAAACCTGATGCGACTGGACCATTCTGATACTCTACTCCAAGAGATGGAAATACCTAATCCACCCCACCATTCTTCAAAACTTACCAAAGAAACCACCAACTCTCCACCTCCACCAGCACCCACAACCGAGAATAGCTCACCAGAAGTTCGACTGGATAGTCATTCTATCATCGCCTTGGTAAACGCACTTAATCAAGGAAATCAGACAACAGCTACAGCGGTACACCACCTCTCCGAACATATAAAGAGAATTGACAAAACAATGAACATTTTACTCGATGAAGTCCGTAGTGTGAGGCGGGGCATCGACTCCATCAACAGAAACACCAGGCCGCAGCCCTCTAGCACTCATACCTCCCACCCATATCAGAGGACAAAGAGGAGAAACTGATTCTTTCTATATATTAGCCGCCAAATAATCCATCCAGTATTAGCCGCCAAATAATCCATCCAGTATTAGCCGCCAAATAATCCATCCAGTGTTACCTGTCGCTTGATTCATGTTTTGGTTTGAGTCATGTCCGTGTTTTGCCCATCCAGGAAAGCGGGCAATACACGGGTAAGTCGCCTGTTGATGTCTAAACAGGTCCGCATTTTGTTCAGGCCTTATCTTTTAACATTTTGCGGGTATGCATCCAGCCCTTTAGATGTCTGGATGCCTCCTATAGTCCGAGATGATGTTTATTACAGAGAAAGTTGAAGTGACTCTCGAATTCCTTCTTTGTCAAGTTATTTCTTTTAAAAAAGACAAACCTTAATTTTAGAAAATGTGCTCAGGACTTACTAGTAATATTTTAGTGTACAACACTAGCAGTGTAATTAGAAAATTTTAATGAAGTATACCCTTCTGACATGTGACTATGGAAGCGAAAGTATTGTGTAAAATGCACTTGGGACATTTATCTTCCAGAGAAAGATTTATCAACTTTATGTGTTCTTACATACTCAGCATTAAAGCTGTATTATCAATAGCCTAACAAGTAAGGTTATAGATTAACGTCAAATCTGTTCCTCTTTAATCTATTTTTTTTAAAAAAAAGGGGAAAAACAAGCAAGTATTATTGCTGGGTCTATATCCACATTGGTCGAAAGCATTGTGCAACATTGCTGCCACAGTTTTTCTAGTCAAGTAAAGGATTTTGCTGTTAAAGTGTTGTTTAGCTGTGTGGTTATGAGAAAGAGTTAGACCTGGCTGATGCCTATTCTTCCCTTACTCATGATAAGCACACAGATGTCATATATTTTAATATTTGTTCCTTATCTTTATAGTGTTATAGTTTGAATAAGTTTGATGAGAAAATTTTGTCTATGCAAACCACTTTTGCAATAATATTTATTTTGTCTTGTTAGTGTATTGGCAATCCGAGTTTTGCCAAATTAAGAGGGGGGTAATGATATGACCCACCAGGAGGGTGTCTATTGTTTAGTCTTCTGATTAGACAGCATTTCTATGAAGGCTGATCAAAGGCTTTACAGTATACAAAAAGTGTGTCTATAACCTTTCCCTTGATGTATATTTGTGATTTATTGTATTTATTCTTACCTGGTAGTGGAGAAACGCTGACTTTTCCATGTTGTTTAAGCTTCGTTATTTTGAAGTTGTTTATGTCGTTGGTACCTACAAGCACTACATATTAGATACGCAGATTGACCCAATTTTGTAAAGATCAACCCACGCATGAAACACACTGTGCTTGTTCAGTATGGTGGCGATTTCTATGTTTGCGTTGGTTTTTACTTCTCTCCCTCGATGCAACCTTTACTGTAGTAACGTTGTCAAACGATCCGATCACATCCTAGGCAGTTTGTTTACATCCGCAAATCATGTATACTACAATGTTATATAGTTAGTTAGGATAAGAGGTCACAGCTTTAACGATCGTTCTTACCTTTCGAATCATTCATGAGTCTCAGAGTACCCACAGAACGCTATACTTTCCGAAATAATCTGCAAATTCTGTCACCTTGTGCAACCAGCAGCCATTTGTATAAACGATGGTAAAACATACCCTCGGTTAAAATTAACCGACGGTTAAATCGTTTGTATAAACACGTTTTACTCAACGGTAACCTTACCAGAAATGGTATGTTTTAACCCACGGTTAAAGTTACCAAAAATCCCAAAATGCAACATGATCGTGACGTCATTTTCCCGCAAAGCTGTCAGGTGAAAGGTAAATATTGATTGTTTATTTAGTCTGAATGATCCAGACGTAGATATTTCATTCTCCACTTCGAGTAGGTTCACAACTGTACTTATTATGTTATCGAAAACAGCCCTACAAGAGATGAAATAACAATTGTCAAAACATGCTCGTCGTCAAATTGTGAATGGGTAAAAGAAAATTGCAACAGAAAACTATAAGGAATTAGTGTGTTAGCTACGTAAGGTAGCTAAGCTCCACATCATCACTGTGGAAGCTATCTATCAATTGAGGTATAAACCAATTTGTCTTTCCACGAACGCCACACTTCCTTCAACAAACGATCACCTGTACATGTTTATACATGTACAATGTATGTCAAATGATATACTAAGTATGAAATGTGGATTTTAAATGTGAAAAACTGTCCTTTGTTACAGTATATATGTGTTCAGAACATGATTCATGAGACATAGGGGACCTGTGTAAGTGGATAAGGTGATGGACTCGTTACCCAAGGGTTCTGGGTTCCAGCCCACTGGTTTTGTACGAATATCCTTTTACAAAACGCTTCAGAGTCCTAGCCTGGTATAGTTGCATCCCAGGAAGGGGTAATAAAACAATGTTGACACAGCTGTGAAAACCATGAGTTTCAATGTACATCTTATTACTCCATTAGGGAGTTAATGAATGGTTCAAACTAAAACAGGATTTTTCAAGGCAATTAAAGAGTATAAGTTCTGCATTTTATTAATAATGCCAAAAAGGTGTTGCATTGAAACTATTGGAACAAAAGTGAACACCATTATAGCTCATGGAAATAGATTTCTTTATTTGACACACTATCTTCTATATTTTTATGCTGCAGTTGTGATAAAGGAGGTAAGCATATAGTATAAAGTTGTAAATGAAAGCATTCTTAAACAATTTGTCTTTCCATTTTTCTGAAGTTGTTTTTATATATTTTCAACTTTTTAGTTACTGAAACAGACCATACATGAATGTCGACTCAGAACACAAGTCCCTCTGTAATTCTCAGGTATAGTAAATGTATTTTGATATATTATTTTAAGTATACATGTACTAAAGGTCATGGTACATATAGGAAATAAACTTTGATATATGTATGATTGTAATATAGAAATGCATGGCAATATGGATTTTTTTATCAATGAGACAGTTTGAATGAGAAAATCTCCCTATACTTAATCAGTTGTACTTTTTCATTGTTAATTTTTTTCTACACCTATTTTTCTTTGCTTTGATTTGTTCATTTAAATACCATTATTCTTCATAATGCCTTATGTACAACTCTGTTCCCAATTCAACAAAAGGGTAAAACGAATCTTCAGGAAATAGCCATTTTAACAATGTGATAAATGCTCATCATGATTATTTATTGTTCCTTTTATGTCATATGAAAAGATTGTGGGAGATACCCAAATATGAGAACAAACATACATGTACATGTATTTCTAAAGACATCTAACTATTTCAGTGACTGACAATGGTTTCTATGATGAAATGTTATTGTGTCTTTGGAAGGTCTCTTTGCTTGGTATCATATGAAACAGTTTAATTACAAAGATCATTTCTTAATTGGGCCTGAGCTTCATTAAGTCTAAAGAAATACTGGGATTCCTCCTTATATATAAGGTCAGTTGGTATTTAACCATGTTGTCTGTATCACTCCCTCTAAGCATGTCAAATGTACTCTATTATCTACTTATATTTTTGATTTTGCAGAAAGCAGATATTCCAGGACAGCAGAAACTAGAGTAGACATGGAAAACTATTCTAAGAGTGTATTAAAGTGGACAACATTTCCAAGTTATTTCAATATCCATTTATGAAATATTTGAAGACAGTATACTTCAATATTTTCCTGCCAGACTACATTGTGTGTTAAAATAAGGGAATATGATGCATGCTAGGAGCCTCTGTGGCTTAAGAGTAACAAACTTGAAATTGCATGACCCTTCTCAGCATGAGTTCAAATCCCGGGTGACCGCATTTGGATCTTCATGAGATAATCTTCTGACTGACAAGAAGAATGTGGATGGTTCTATCTTGCTTCTCCAACCTTTATGGGCATTCAAGTTTGGGGTATTTCTTCCTTTAAGTGTACTGGGCATCACAACATTTCAGAAATATTGACACAATGTCAAGTCCATATAAATAAATAAACCATGCTAAACACAAATCCTTTCTGTAAAATTTATCATAAATTATATTGTACAAGCAAATTTGATAAATGTAGGTCTTTGTAATCTTCTGGACACTGTATATTGTGCTGCATCTGAAAAAAAAGAAGCATGTTCATTGAAAATTTAGTTTAAAACTTTCAAACATAGTATAAAGATTAAAAAAACATCATGAAAACATGCCATATTTTCAATTGTTAGTTATATTTGGTTAACAAAAGTGAGCAGGAGTAATGTAGTATAATCATATTTGAGGTGTTATCATTTAAGAGACTTTTTTTACCTATTCCTCATGTGATATCATCTAGATTTGGAATTCTGTCAAGTCTGTCATTTAGTTTCATGTATACAGTGGAGAGTTATGTTTTGTATAAAAGGACCTATAATAAATATTATAATCAATACATACTGTTTTTTTCTCAATGCTTTAACTGCACAGTATTGTTAAGTGTTTATTGCTGTGTCAACATTTTTTCAGTTATATTACAGCTTATCTAAGTTTCACAAGAACTCAAATTCATAGAATCAGCCTCACCTGGCTTTGAGTTTTGGATATGAAGGAATGGGCTGCATTTGTACCAACTATCTCCAGAGATAACACCTTTGTCAATCTGAAAATAAGAAACCCTTTTCCATCAGTCATGTGATCTATCTTAAACATATGTAACATGTGATGAAACAAACAAAAAAACAGGTAAATACTATGTCTTTGATCTACTATATAAGCTTTTGAGGAAATTGTCTGCCATATAAATTACAAATATCAATTCATAAAAAAGTAAATATATATTTTAATTTCAAAAGTGGAATACCTAAAGTAATTGATGTTAGATATACTCATATAAGATTAAACCCTTCCTTTTATTGTTTTACCTTTAATTGCACTTGAAGCAGAAGACAAAAGAAACCATTGTGACAATAAGTGAAATTGCTCAGCATGAGCTGCTTTAAATGTTACATTTAATCCCCAATATCATAGTCAAAGGGCATTTCTAATAATTGATGTGTCCTCATGTGATCATTTTTGGCAACACTCAAAATCCAAATTGAGGAAGAGGGTTAATACTGTTAACTCATTCCTTCATATGAACACACTGTAATGTACCTTCAGCAGAAGACCTAATCAACTGATGGTGAGTAATAGTAAGTGTCATGGACTTGAAATTGGACAACAGGTTCAACAATCGAGTCAAAACCTGATGTTCGCATATATTTGTGTGGAGTGTCTTTGGGCAAGACTCACTTCCTAGCCTAGAACAGAACTCAGGCAACATGTACAAATGTTTAAAGAATGGTCAAAGTGATAACTCTGCCAAACTGGTTCTTTGAAAGCAAAAGGAAACAATGTTATTTAAAGGTCTTTCCTTCAAGACCAATTTCTCCTTTTATCAAAATGGTATGTTACTAAGATCCCTGTCCTCTCTGTCTGGGTTAAGATCAATGAAGGCATATGGATTTTCAAACAGATTATTTCTTGACTGACATACTGAATGGAGATGGTTCTTCCTTAAGGGCAGTTAAGATTGTGGTCTTTCTCCATCTGTTAATAACCATACATCACAACAAAACTCAAATTCTTTGCCACTATGTCAATCTCAAACAAACACAATGTGACTTTTCATAAACTCATAGTTTTGTGTTCTTGGTGTGCTTTGAATTTCGACATTTCTCAAAATCCAATGGGGAAACTGGTTTTAATGGTAATAAAAACACTGATAGGTGCTTTTTCTAAATAAGAACTGATCTACAAATCCCTACCTTCACATGATTGTACATGAACGGCGTTACGAAGAAATGTTTTTGTTTGTTATTGTTTCGTTTTCAGCAGGAAGTCCTCGAAAGGTAGAGGATAATCCCACCCAATAAAATGTACCGGATTGATAATCGAATAGCTTTTATCAAATGTGAAAGTAGAACTTTAAACTTAAGAGAAAACGCAAATGAAGTTGTTACTGTTAATGCAGGGTGCTTAATAGGCCCCATTATACGAGATCCTTTGTTGATGTCTACATGCCAAACAGTGGTCATGTCTCGTTAGTTTTTCGACACACAAATTTCGTTGATTAAAACAATAAACAATGGTCTTACATGTCTCGTAAGCTTCTCGATGAAAATCTGGAGGGTTTCCGTAATTTTGTTTTCCCATAGCTGGTCAGTTGGCGGTCATTTCGTCAAAAATTCGTTTGAAGCGGGGCCGAATTTACAAGATGGCGGCCATATTTAAAGCGGTAACTTTTCTGGTTAAACAACTTACCTTGGTCCTAGAGGTTGGTTACTTTTACCTGGGTTAATTCGCGGTTAAAGTTACCTGCGGGTTTTATACAATCGCTTTCTGCGTTTTAACCAGGAAATTAACCCATGGTAAGATTTAACCGTGGGTTAAACTGTTTATACAAATGGCTGCAGAACGGCATGTTTACCCTAGTCTTACGTCTACTTCCGCCTAGTTCGTTCTGTACAGGGAATTCCGCTGACTCATTGATCGGGAAAGACCGTTTATTTTTAGCTGTAAGACCTTTACTTTTGTTAGCACCCTTCACGTATAATATGGTTAATTTCAGTTTTCCATATGCATATCGATGGTTCTTTTCTTATTGATATTTATTGTGTCGCCATGTTTCAAGCGATCTCTATCGGCCAGTTTTTTGGGCCGTGACCACTTTTATTGGCCTCGGCCAGATTTATCGGCCAGTTTTTTTGGTCGCGACAACTTTTATTGGTCTCGGCCAGATTTTCGGCCAGCTTTCTTGGCCGCGGCCAGGTTTTGTTGGCCGGTCGGCCATATTTTTATGGTCACGGCCTAAAATTCACGTGCGCGGCCAATGCTTAGTATATAAAGGCTGGAAATTATTGGTCATGGTTGAGTCTGGCTCTAGAAACTAAAAACACAAACTCCACGCCTGTTTGCTTTGTGAAGGTACGAGTTGCCACTTTAATCCAAAAATCCTCAGCTTCTTTTATTACGAAACCTTTGCAACTAAACTGTTTTATATAACGAATTGCCTGCGGTATACCATTCACAGTAGTAGAGTACCAACAACATAGTACTGTTAGCATTTAAGATACCGTTACTGATACTTCTACCGTTTTAATTAAAGAGAGTTTATAACCGCCGAAACAAGCCTTGACCGTTTTGATATTCAAACCCATTGTTACGTAAGACACTCTACCACGAACCAGTAAGTAAGGCAGTATATATATATATTATATATATATATATATATATATATATATATATATATATATATGAGATGGTGGGAAGTTCTGGTATATTCTTCCTGTTTATTGTCAATCTTGTAACCAAATATCATTGTGGTGGACAATTCTAGAATGTTCTTTTAATAAATATCAACAAGTTATCAAGTATGCATGCAGAAGATTCATGTATATGTCTATTGTATATGTCTCAGCCAAACTTTTACAAATAAACAAATTCAAAATATCAAAACAACTCGCAGATGTTTATAAAATGTGAAACAATGCCAACACTAATCAGATATATCATATACATAACAGTCGAATCACGATAAGCAATACTCTATGGTCATATATGTAAAATCCCTAATACAAAATGTTGTTAGATTATTAAATGCCTTGTTTACAAGTCAATTGTCTTCCAAATAAAACTTCTAATTCTTGAGGGAAAATGTCATTCATGTCTAGTTGCGAATGTTTTGCTTTTTTTTTTTTAAATGTATATGAGGAGTGTATATTGGGAAAATCGCACAAATTACTTAAATATATTTTAAGAAATCGAATATCCCCTTCAATCAAATCGAAAAAGAATTAATCAGCAGCTAAATATTGTAACACATTAAAGTGCTGAAACTACAGAAATAGGAGAAAGACATTATTTACAGAGGTAAAAGGAGCGACGTTTTAGAATATTAAAACGGGTTTTGGTACTAATCCTTATAAAATTTGGGTTGGAAAATATTTTACTCATTTTATCAATTTCCGACTAATCAAGAAAATCTAAGCATTCTTGTCCCGCTTTCATAAAGAGTTCTTTTTTATAATCATGATACATATGGTATTAAATAGAACATGACACTCAACTTCTATGCTGGTATCTTCAACGTATAAACTAACATATTGGTCAGTTTACATACGTAACGGGGCAACGCCATAACAAAATTTACTTAAGGCAGACCGGTGTTGGACTGGCATTATCAATTAGCAATATTGGACCCCATTCTATCAACCACTATACAACCGTCGTACATTTACTATCCATCTCAAAGCATATACGATTCCAAAAGGTGTTCTATCAATCTCAAGTCATATAGGAGCAGTCGTAAAGCTAAACGATTTGCAGAAAACACGAAATGTTTCGAGCGATATTGCGTTTACGTCAAAAAATGGCGTCCATTTTATTTCATTCAGAACGAGATACATATACTGTATATAATTGAACTAGATTACACAACATGGATAATTGCACTCGCACATGTACATCATCGATTTTCAACAGTACGCACGACAATATATACCCGTTAACCATGCAACCAACTATTTTTATGTAATTATCTTCTTTTTATGCCCTAATATCCCCTCCCTAATATTATGAGCGCTAGAGAATTGAATGTATTGAAGGACAAATAATTTCGATTCGGTAAGATTTACGTTATGCCGGTCATTTCAGTAAATATCAGATAGTCGCGAACGTTTAAATTTTGCTCCTAGCTTATGGTGGTTTATAAATGCATAACCGACTGGATTCGATTGATATTGAAAATGTGACGTTCGAATTTGCTATTATCAGGGTGAAAATACTCGGTTAAAGGCTTATTCGGAGACGGGCACTCTACACTACATGATATCCCGTGATATCCTTCAGATGACACATATTAGTCTCGAGCTTTGGATCGCCCGTACATGCTTCCACCATTTCTACCGTTGAACATTCAGATCCGCCATCTTCGAGATTTGTTTACGTCGTCTGCTTGACAGCACACGCGGTCATTATTTGTACCGGAAATTATTTTGCAAACTGTCACACTGTATTATACCCATCGTAAATAATAAATAATACGATAGCTGTCTGATTAACGATGACGTTGATAGAACGCTTTTGTGAGAATCGTATACGATATCGTAAATATGGATCGTAATGTAAATTTTTGTACCCATCGGAAATGCTGATAGAACGCAGTCCGGCTCAGTAAAAAAACGGATTTAACTGTGCGTAATGCCTTTATCTATTTTGACCCATTTTTCGAATACCGGTTATTCTGGTAATAAATGGCTCCCATTCACTAACAAACAAACGCGTCATATGAATTTGGCTTTTCTTCATCAAGTAGTGTTTTTCTATTTATTGTTGATTGATAGCTCTATAGTAAAACCCATGTCGCCCGCATTTGCAGCATTATATTTACCTACGTAAAACTCTATTATGAATATGATACATACAAGAATAAAA
Organism: Cerastoderma edule; assembly: GCA_947846245.1. Taxonomy (NCBI): domain Eukaryota; kingdom Metazoa; phylum Mollusca; class Bivalvia; order Cardiida; family Cardiidae; genus Cerastoderma; species Cerastoderma edule. Next base: position 10,946,220 of record OX401411.1, on the reverse strand, counting down.
CTTTAACCCCTGAATTTGTGAGCCGTAAACAATAGCCGGCGACACTAGCGAATAATAAGCAAAGAATTTCATTTACCAAGAAAGCTTTAGAATTACGAAATAACATTATTGAGTTGTCTATTGTGAATCAATATTAAGATATCTTCTGTCCTTTACCTATCTAAGATAAGTGGGCAAAAGTACATGTTAGGTTTTAGTTAAAACAGATTTTACTGTAAAATATTTTTTTGCAATTGGATTGGGACGGAAGCTTAGAGCTTATTGAATCCCTCTCCTTGGTATGTTTCTCAGGTAAAATAAAGGTAGGTAAGTTTTAAGTAATGAAAATAGGTATATATTTTAAGACTTGACCATTCTGATATGTTTATGATTATTTGACATCATAGCCGCCGTAATTTATAGCATGCAATTATTGGTTCGCAAAAGCGAGGAATGTTACTTTATTAATTCACAGAAAATATTATTATCAACTCTCTGTATATTGTCATGTTTTCATGCAAGTTGTTTGATGTTTTATATTGTACATGATTTAACCATGGGTACATAATGTGCTGATGAGTTTGAGTTTGAATTAGAGTTGTGTATTGTATCATACGTGCATTTGCTGAATCGAGACAATGACCAATCACCGAATAAATGAACAGAAAACACAAATCTAGTTGATTGTAATTTGGTCAATTGTCACTTCCTGTGTTTTTGTTTGTGGCGAGTTTCAAGTGTAATTGTTCGAATTGAGGGATTTGGAAGAACAAAGTACATGCTTTCAAAATGGATGGAGTTTTTACCGACCTTAACTGCCAAGCATGCATGTCTTTTCTCCTTCAATTTTTGTTTTACCAAGAGATTATCCATTTTAATAAATTAAAGAAAGGATCGTTTCTACTGAATCAAAGATAGAGTGTTTTTTTCTGGTCTGTTGCTCTCAATAATGTTCGTACTATATCATAAGTAAATGATATTTTAATTATCTACCAGGAATGCATGAAAACTACCGATAAAAATATCTTGTCTTTCTTTTTCAAACCCAAAACAGTAACCATTTGATTCGATTTAACTAAGGATCATAGCTACTAAATCGAAGAAAGCATGTTGTACTTCAGTTACATCGTTCTTAGTCTTCGTACGAAATCATACGCATATCATAATCCAGGCACGTGGACATCCAACTCAATCCATGTCGAACATTTTCATGATCATTTCCAAGCCTCCAACTTCGAGGTTTGTCAAGAAATTACATGCGACACCATAATAAATTGTATTTTTGGTGTATGTTTCTCGACCATTGCCTTTGATATTGATATCCACATTCGCCTTAATATATAACATACATATAAAGCGTCTAATAGAGCAGCCGTAATCAGGTGCGAGCTCTTGACTTAGCAATGTCCCGTTATGGAAATCTCGGGTTGGTAAATTTCTTCCGATGTATTATGAAGTCATTCGTGAAACATGTATCAATGTATGCACGATTGGATTTCAAACGGTACCAGTCTATGAAGTAATAATCCTTTATTCAAAAGTTAATTTTCATACAGAAAAGAAAGACATTTCGGAATAAGTTTTTAAACATTCGAAGTGTCAATGGGTCCTGTGTGGGCCAGTATTCATTATTGTGCATTTTGCAACTCGGATGTCTCGGATTCGATTCAACGTTTTCACCTTTTCAAAAGCAGTACCGAATGACGCACACGACAAACAGAAAGTTTTGTATACTTTTCACATACCCTTCAACACTCGAATTTCTTTAAAAGAATAATGTATTATGTTACAAATATGATCCAACAAGCTCTGCATGTACAGGAAAAAAATTACGAATGACTTCAAAACGAAATAGTCAATTTATCTAAGGTGTATCCATGATAGCATTTCTGGATTTAGGGATTAACAAACATGCTTTACAGTAAATGGTAAAACCATACATAAATACACATCATTTACCTATTACAAGTAGATCCTTTTCAAAATAATATTTGCGACGGTCACGTGTGGCTGAGACATATATGTCAGCGTTCGTTTAGTCAATAGCTTATACATTTTGTAGATCTCAACGCAGCAGGTGCGATTCAGGTATGCACGTTATTAGTACATTTATATTTTATTACATTAATTTTGATATCGCTACCAGATATACACTGATGATGTGGTATTATAGCAACCTGTAGTTATATAACCTTTCATACGTTTTCTTTTTTCAAGAAATCGGGTAATATGAGGTAAAAATAACATATTGTCTTTCCCATTAATGCCTATATTATATGCAAATGCACCTCACGTATTCTTTAAAGATAAAAGGCATGGGACGATGATGTAAACGAATGTTAAAAATACCTTTTCTATGCTCAAATCTCTCTTTACTGAAATAAAAAAAATGTAATTGTTATACCCAATTAACCAATATTTCATTTTGTTGATTATAAAGAAGAAGTAAACCCGTCGAGAAAATCCTTCCAACAACTTATCGAATCGACTGGGTAATCTCTTTTAATGACGATAAATTCTAAAAGTGTAATACCCGGCTTACCAAAGAATGACGAAACTCCCAATATGAAATGCACCCTTATTAATAGATACCTTTGGTTATGACTGTCATTCTGAGCAACTCGACCACTTTACATTATTATCATGCTTATATCATGCATTGTGTAATTCGTCATCAAACATTTATGAGTCAATAGTTCATCACAACTGTGTGACAGCTGCACAGTGGTTTCTCAAACGATTGCCTCATATTGGTCAAAATCAGAATCGAAAGCAGACCATATCAACTGACAGAAAGGATATATACTTTATCCCGTTACTTGGTGCAAAAGGTGACGTGAAAAGGGGTGCCGTGAAAACTAAGTGATTCACGGTTAGTTGACACGTGACTCCTTCATTTGCATATCGTCAGGCGACACAAAAACTGGCCCATCGGAGTTAAAATCTATGAAGTGAAACGATACCGTTTGGTCCATCTAATGTTTCAAGTTACAAATCATCATTGGATAATCATTAGATTTGAAGAAATCGAAGGTATTACTCGGAACTATTTGCAGCCTATGTGCACTTAAGAACAATTCTATATTTAGATTAGTTAGGGAAATCTACGTCACAGAGACAAATCTCCGGTTTCATTACTTTTTTACACAAAATAAACACATGTTATATCCTCCAAAATTAACACTCTCGTGACATTTATTATATATACCACCATACCTTTTCGATCACCCTTATCTATATACCTTATCAAGATTTATCCACTCTACCATTGACAGAGATTATCGTGTGACGTCATTTACGTGTGACGTCAGACGATGATATCACTATTTGTCTCGTGACTACTATTCATGTTTGTTCACGTAAACTCATTTGCGTTTTATAAAAACTGTTTTCTCTGTTGTTTCGTTGAAATTAGGTGTTCGAAAGGTATGTAACGGGATAAACAGAATAATAGGTTAGTGACATTAATGGGTTAAGTTTTTCGGGCTCGGCTTCGGTATTTATTGGGTTTGCCTTCGGCTCACCCAATAAATTCCTACGCCTTGCCCGAAAAACTTAACCCATTAACGTCACTAACCTATTATTCTCTATTTCATTGGACATGCATTGGGTAGATGCCCTTTTTGGCACAGTGGTGAATTGTTCATTGTAGATAAATTGTCATTTTGTCACATCTATGTCCTAATACTTCTTTAGCAGTTTTAAAAAAGAGAAGTTCTATGATTGGAGAGAAGACTGCATACAATGCTTTCCAAGTTTTCCCTTTTTTTAGTGTTTACTTTGAATTTTTCAACAACGTGTAAATATATCATATATTTGGCTGAGCGCTACAGTGCTGTGTTTCTCAAATGGTATCTGACTTTGCGTAAAGAGGTGCCTATGGTCTTATTTAATTGATTAATTGCAAACTACATTTCTGATACAGCGGGGATAAAAATTCACTCTGTCTACATTCGTAAATATATTCTTTTCTTTAGTGACCTTTTCAAAGATGTCTAGCTCCGATGGTGTATATTCGACATTGGCTGTCAAACGCCGCTATTGCCTGATACTGCCATTCGTTTGTTTCTTTCTCCTGCTGGCAACAAACACTGCAATGGTGATTTATTTCGGTGGTAAGTTATAAATACCTTTAAGCATCCGAGGTAATATTGTTTGCTTTTGAATTTAATTAATAAGCTGCTACAAACATTCTTTACGAGGACTTAGGCGCGAAGTGCTTGTAAGTTTTCAAAGTGTTAAATTATATTGCTAAGCAATTAGTCTAAAGATTTCTATAGAATCCAAAGTGTTCTATTCATGATATGTGGGCGTTATAAACAAGGGTAGCTGAAAGCAGGTTGTGAAATAAGACGCACCATTGAGCACACGCAACACCTTTCACATATGATTTACTAATAAATAACTCGTGTAATGTTCTTGTAAACGTTCATTAACCATTGTCCCATTGATGTATTTGGGAAAAGGTTTGATAAAGAAATAAACCGATAAAGTTCCAAGTATTCATAGTATACAGAAATTAGTTTTAAGTGTATTTTAAGTTTAATATTTTATAAATTGATACTTTCAGTTGTGAACAAACCGATTCCATTGGAAAGCCAATCGGTCAACCAAGACCCAGTCGCAACAACGCCCAGCACAACACAGACACCATCTACAGGTGATTTACTAATAAATAACTCGTGTAATGTTCTAGTAAACGTTCATTAACCATTGTCCCATTGATGTATTTGGGAAAAGGTTTGATAAAGAAATTAACCGATAAAGTTCCAAGTATTCATAGTATACATCCATTAGTTTTAAGTGTATTTTAAGTTTAATATTTTATAAATTGATACTTTCAGTTGTGAACAAACCGATCCCATCGGAAAGCCAATCGGTCAACCAAGACCCAGTCGCAACAACGCCCAGAACAACACAGACACCGTCAACAGGTGAAGGACTTGATATTAAAAAAGTTCACGTTTATCAGAATGAAGACACTAATATAAGTCATCGTTTCTAGTATCTATTTCTCACGCCTGTAAGTAGTTTTGAAGAGCTTTCGAAATGTTTTATCTATAGTTGCAATTGTACACATGCTATAAAACAGAAAGAAATATGTACCCCCGTCTTCCTGGAAATAACTTGTGGCATGTCTAAACAAATGAAGGTTCTTTTTTCATTTAAAGATAAAATATTATTGGCGACTAACTTATTGACATTGATTATTTCTATTGCTGGAAACTTTTGATTTTATTACAAATGTAAATAATGCATCTTTTTTTATACTATTTTTGAAACATTTATTTATGAGTAACTTGTTATCACCTCTGTGATGCACCTTGCTAAAAACACTTGATAAACTATAAAGAATGTATTTGGTTAACATCGATTTGGCTAGCTGAGTGTCGATATCTGCAATTGATTTCCCTTGAAGGATAAGTCCATAATCCATTGAAGAGCAGTGCTACTTGCTTCCATTGGTAAGCATGTGTCATAGAAAAGATTTTCATCCTAGGTATAACCTAATAAATGATAGTTGGACGGTCTGATTGGACTAATACGAAAAGCATCATCATCGTCAGTTTTTGCCCTGAGACAAGCTTTTTCGAACCTTATTACCAAAGAGACAAAAAATATTTTTTGAAGGAATGTGTGCATAAATGGATTCTTTGTTTTGGAATTAAGCGGTCACGTATGATACGGAAACTTGTTTGTATTTGCCTTTGGGACAAGACCTAAAGGTGAAACCACAATATTTGCAAATGGTGGGTTATCAAATGTACCTGCAATCCTCTTTATGATTTAACCCATTTTTCAAATTATTCTGTATAAATGTAGGATCTGCTAAAGCTGAAAACGCGAAAACTAGGATCATTATCCGTGCACCCTAAGTCAAATCCCCATGTAAAACCTTCGACCAAGAAGTTAACCTTGTTCTATCATAACATTTAAGAATGTTAAGAATAACTGGACCAGTCTTCTGAACCCTACATAATTCTTAAGGTGGGGAACTGAACAAAATTTGCATATGTATGAAATTCACGGTGTTCATGTACGTCTTCTCCATTGTGTGTGTTACAAAATTTGATGAGTTTGTTTTGTTTCTGAAAGGGCAAGTTTTAAGTTTGAAATTCATTGAAAGTCGTAACTCTTCCAAAGGCTTTTGTCATGGAAGGTTTACATGAATTGTCGAAACTGTTCTTCATATAATCTCCAACCTCGTTCTCCAAAGATCTTGTTCACCAATAAGCAACGCATTAATCACCGATGAACAGCTGCCAATCACCGATTGAAAAACTTGAATATAATCTCGTTGGAGTTCATCTGTATTCACTAGCATTTCAACTGGTGATAAATATCTGAAGTAAAACGGCGTATCGTCGGTGGGATTCGTTCATAAGCAGCGATGTGTTCGTCGCCATAAAGAATTGCACGCCAATATCAAAATTCGATTGGCAGACCTAAACTTTTTGAGCAAAATGACTAAACGAATATCCAAACAATCACGGCCTTATGAAGGTCATCATAAAACTAATGAATATAATTCTCTAAAATATTTGTTGCAAGCAAGATAATTATAAAAATCATATATTATGACCTTAACCAATTCTTAAAGTTCCCGTACGTCAAAGGTTTATATTTTTGGAACTCACCAAACTAAAGGAATACACGTTTATTCTATATTTTAGCAGAGAAACCATTAAAACATTGAATTTTGGTATTTTTCATTTTATACAAATCTGATGGCAAGACGACATACGACGCATATAGGTCAAGTTATAGATTACCCACCACGTGATACACAGAATACACATTGAAAACTAACATACACACTCTAGCACTGAAGTGTTTACATTGAACTAGCCAGAATAACACGATTGGCAATGTGGAACTTGCACAGACAGAACAACAAGATTCACGGGCCTGATAATTTACATTTCTAACTTTGGTGTGTATCGTCACACGACAGCCTACATTCGAAACTAATTACCATATATTGGACGTATCATCAAGTCGGTGATACCGTCGTTTTTTCCGTCATAATCTACATTTATAAAGTGATTTCAGTGACTTTATTCATATGAACATTTGTTTGAAGTATAGCTGAATACTGTATGCCAATTACACTTTTTACTTATAGGCCTACATTATCATTGTTCTGGGAACTTTAATCTCAACATTCAGTGTGGTTAAAATGCTTCCCTGTTTCCAGAGCTGTGTTATATTGCAATGTACAGTGCGCTTCGAAATGTTTTACCTTATTTGACCCTATCTGGAAGCATTAAACCTATTATCTGCCAATAATAGCACATCATGTAATCTTTTATATGCTCGGTGTCATTTCTTGATAGAAAACAGTTCATAAGCTGCAATCGGTGCTCGTTAAGTCTCGTTAGGTAGTCGTTAAACTATGATTGAAAACATGTATATATGTAGTTGATTATATTCTTTCTCTCACAGTTCCAGTGTTTTGCCGATGTTCTGATACCTGGATAAAATTTAATCGATCGTGTTATCAGTTTTCACAAGAGGCCAAAACATTTTCGGATGCAGAAGTACGTACTTTACGTTTTGATTGATGCACTAAAGATTTCTTTCGAGTTTTGGCAGCTTTTGCAAAGATGGCATATTTCCATATATTCAGTGGGGAAGTTAATTGACATAACTATTTCGATAGATAGATGAGAGAGAGAGGGTGTGTGTGTGTGTGGGAGTGTGAGAGAGAGAGAGAGAGAGAGAGAGAGAGAGAGAGAGAGAGAGAGAGAGAGAGAGAGAGAGAGAGAGAGAGAGAGAGAGAGAGAGAGAGAGAGAGAGGGGGAGAGAGAGAGATAGAGAGAGAGAGACAGAGACAGAAAGACAGACAGAGAGACAGATAGAGAGAGACAGACAGACAGCAACAGACAGACAGAGAGGAAGAGCAGGAGAGGGAAAGATGGAGACAGGTTTATAGAGAGAGACAGATATAGAAAAAGAGAAAGACACCCATATAGACAGACAAAGAGACAAACAGAAAAACTGGCGAACAGACACAGAAACATTCAGGGAGAAAGAAACAGAGACCTAAAGAGAGACATACAGAGACCTAAAGAGATAGACACAAAAGGATGTTTGACTAGCAAAACATTTGGTGAATTTCATAATTTATTATCAATGATTACCTAGTGTTAGGCATATACTGCAACCAAACCTTTGTTAATAAAATCGATGTTTTGCAATTTCAGCAATTTTGTCAACAGCATCAGTCTCACCTGGTCAAGATAGACAGCAGCAATGAAAATAATTTTCTCAAATCACACTCATCCGGCCTTAAAGGTTAGTAACATATTTCTACTCCTGCTATTCTTTTACACACGACTCTTTTTATATAGATAATAAGATAAGTGTATTCAACTATCCATTTAAATGATTTTAATGCTGCGTTACTTTGAACAAGCTAGGGAGACTGGGCGGGCGGGCGGGCGGGCGGGCGGGCGGGCGGGCGGGCGAGCGGGCGGGCGGGCAGGCGGAGCATTCGGGAAGGCGGGGCGGGCGGGCGGGCGGAGCGGGCAGGCGGGCGGAGGCGAGGGCAGGCAGGCAGGCAGGCAGGCAGGGCGTTTTTAACCTCGCTTAAAGAACTGAACGTGTGTAAAGCGTTTATCGTTTGTTGTGTTGTTGTCACATCCGTGTTTTTTTTGTACTATCGAATAAAGCGATGCTGAAATAAAGTTTTTCTTAGCGCCGGTCACTGCTTTCAAACAACGGTCTGCAAATGTTAAAGGGAAATTGCGGAATTCTCGGATTAGCAAAACATGATATACTTTTATCTCAGACATTGAATAATTCATATTTTAACACATTAGGTCAATATACATGTATATTGGAATAAGAAATCCCTTAATCATATTGACATATCATATTTACAACCTAGACACAAAGATTTAGTTTTCAAACATCTGATTAGCTTGTTTGGTCCAAGCATTACATATACAGCAAGCATATGCAACTTTCTTCTAACATAGGATATGTTATATCTCATTAGGTGGCACACGATGGATCGGTCTAACGGATGCAGCTATAGAAAGTGAATGGGTATGGACTGATGGTACCAAATCTTCCTACTTCGATTGGTCATATAGAGAACCAAATGGAAACAAGAATGAAAACTGCGCAACGTTAATGATTGATATTCAGTATAGATGGAACGACGACTCGTGTGGAAAGAATTTCTTGCCGATATGCGAAAGATTGTAAGATTATGTTCTAGAATAAATCAATCATCCAAAATGCAAAGAACGAGTATCTAAAGCTCATTTGTTATTTTGTCGCCTTATGTACACAGAGTCTCAGTTCAAAACCCCTGCCGCCTGGGTCAATAACCTTTTGTATAAACAAGGGAGTAACAGTGCTCTGTGTTTTTTAGTTGGGTTTCTTCCCACTGAAAAACTACTTTAACTTAAACAAAATGTATGCAGCTTTGTAAAGACGAAACACCAATAAAGCTTTAATATAACGGAGCATTGTTGTTATTCGTCAATAAGTAAAAGCGAACCAACTTAATCTGAAATAGTTGGTCTTAACTGCCTAGAACAAAAGATAAAACAACAACAATAAAATATACACCCTATTACGAGTAAACAGTAACAGGTCTTGGGCTACAAATCAACCCATTTTGTTGTCTTAAGGAAATTTGTGCCATATTAATTTGATGAAACAGCGAGTGCAAGAAATCTGATACAAATAAGTCAATCTTACTTTTTTTTTATTAAAAGACTTGTTGGTAGTTGGTAGTTATTTCTACATTTCTAAAGCATCTGATTAGGGTAGTGGCGAATATTAGTCATTTCATCTACAATATATATATTTCAGACTATCGGCCTGTCAATCCGATGAAGAACCTATCGATGGATAAATCAGCACATCACTTTTGACACTGCCTCACTGGAAACCAACACGTGGGATAATCTTGAATACTTTCAACACAATCGTTTTCCTTTATTATATCCTTATTTGCCCAGGAAGTGGTTGACCAAAAGACTTTGTACGCTTCAACAATTATCCGAATTAAAATGTTTGGTCAAGACCAGTGTCCAAGACTAATGATGTCATTTGCTTAACACATTTTCATAATTCGTAATTAAAATGAGAAAAGTGTTGAAATAAAGACACTCTGGGTTAATCTTATAGACACACAAAAATGTCGTTATCATCGTGATTTAAGAGCATTGAACAGAAATGCGTTATACTATACATCATAAGGTCAACGACAAACATAAAGCAGATCAGCTTGCATCAGGCGATGTCAATAACGTTGTAAGTTAAACAATGTTTGATATATACATGTAGATGAACTGCTTACGATTTGATCATTTGGAATTGTGTTACACTGCAATTCAAAAGCAAGGTCAGTAGTCAATTGTCTTTATGCTTTCTAATGAACGTTTTCTCTGTAAACTTGGTTGGAATATAATGAGATAAAGAAAGGAATTGCTTGTCATGCAGATATTCTCTTGTTATCACATGTGTTTATAAACTTTTATGTTACATATGTGTAAAATGAGTACATATGATGTAAGGATTTTTATAGAGGGAGCGTTTTGTATAAGACAAATGTTCATTAAGTGATGATACCACTCTTCTTTTAAGATAACGCAATGTTTTATCAACTGCTCATAATAGAACTGTCACATGTTCGTTACTCAGGCCGAGCCTACCAAAGGCATATAAATAACATAACAACACATACCTTATCCAGCATTAAACAAATACACGTGTTTATAGCTCATAAACAATTACAAGTTATTGAGCGTACATGTACATGAAGGCACATTTAATTGCTCAATATTACTAAGCCTATATGAGAAGTAGGTTAAAGTCATTAAAAAATATTAGATGTTGAGATCAATATCTATAGTTCGAATACACTACAGTTTTAAATCATCATGAGATTAAGAAGAATATGTCTTAATAAAAGGAGAAACTGCGTAAATCAACTTAATCGGTTCCCTAACATATGTCGTCCGCTGTCTGAAACAGTTCATATAATCATGTGCATATTTGTCAACATATAAATAATTTGAATATACGTTGAAAGATGTTTTAATACTTCAACCCAAAGATGAATTTATAAACAAGCACTTACTGAATTGCATAGTGACATATAATGGGAACAATAAACCTTTCTATGATTGGATTCAATTTTATACACTAACATTAAAATAGAAAATCACGTATTTTCTCGAATCCTTAATGCATTAAAATTGATGTTTTATTCAAAATAGATGGTAAGAGCTGTTTAGACATTCTTATAGTTTGTCATCGATATTAGCATTTCTTAACAGATAATTTTCGCAAATCAATTGTGAACAGTCATGCTGATACAAAATGGTATAAGTCTTCTACAGAATTAATTCTATACTTGTTACAAAGTAAGTATGAATGAAATGACTATGGGTTTGTACACGTGCTGAATGTCTCAATAAAACTATGTTATGTTATGTTTTGTCATGTTGTAAATCTTCGTTTCTCGAAATGTATGAGTCAATCCCTGACTCGATAGCTCACTGGTGTGATTATAATCTAAATTTTGTGAGGGATATCCAATGTCTATCTTCATTTATACAGGTACGGTACACTTCTCTTTCAAATTCATGCTTATATAATTACTATTGGAGACAGGTCTGTTTGTGTTATTCATACTTGAATACCACTGTTGTGTGTAAATATCGAGTAATCATTGATTAAACGTTAATAACACACTGTGTATTGGTTGGAAAAATTGAAAATACTTTCCTTTGAAAAAGCCTGCTTTATGTTTTAAAACGGAATACCTCACTGGTTGTGGTCTGTGAGTATCTAAAGTTTACATGGTGCTTTAATCCATTCTAGTCACTCAACAAAATGTCGTAATAAATCTCTTAATTTTATTTTTGAATACCTATGTGTTCAATAAGAAAGACACAACAAGCTGCCATAGTGAGTTAATCACCAACGATGCCTTTTCTCTCAGACGTCTTATAAAGCATATTCTGAGCATCTACAGTAAAATCACTGTACGTCGAAGTTCAAGGGATCTGGTTACCGTTTTAATAAACAACGTAATGAAATTATTAGCGTAGGTCGAAACTGATAAACATGGATATTATCTTTAAAGAAAACACAATATTGTCATGCGACTGATTATTGAAAGCATATTGGAGAGACGATTCGAATAATGTGTTGCTGCGCAATATTGTATAACCAAATATTGCAATAAGAAGGAGTATTCTTTTAAACTTGTGCAAATTTGAAGCATAAACTGTGTAGTGAAATGCTACTCTTGAATCGACCCATAAGGGATCGACATATAAATATCTGGAATAAAGATATACTGTGTTGAAACATAACACCATAAGCCCATCAGTACACAAGTAATTAACTGTCAATAGACAAATAATTCTCTTGGATATAAATCGTGCAATATATCAAAAAGCGATTAAGATAAGATACCCAATAAAACATATTGGACATTATTAAAAAGAGTTAGCTGACCAATCAGATTCACTCACTCTTTAACTAAAAGAATAATGTACCCAGGAGTAGAAAACAATGATTTTTACATTTTGGAAGAATGGTCCTCTCAAAACAATGATTTTTAGATTGGGGAAGAGTGAGCCTAGGCCGTTTCTCAGGTTTTGAAAGATGATCAGACTCTGAACTTAACAAACATGTAAGATGTTGAAAAATGGGTGTATTTATGCATGTATTATCAGTTTCTCTCTCTCTCTCTCTCTCTCTCTCTCTCTCTCTCTCTCTCTCTCTCTCTCTCTCTCTCTCTCTCTCTCTCTCTCTCTCTCTCTCTCTCTCTCTCCCTCCCTCCCTCCCTCCCTCTGAGGTTGGACTCATTAAGGGTCACGTGACTAGAAGCTATTTGTAGACTGGCTACAAGTCGCTATACCGTAGGGTTAAGTAAAGAACACCTTACAACTTATATAAGTGCATTACTATTCTTTATGTGAATGAATGTAATATTATTGTATTAGTATACTCATATGTGAGATAAATTCAGACGTGAGCGAATAAAAGATATTTGAATTGAATTGAATTAAACAAATTATGACTTTCAAACATTTAGATTTTTTATAATATAAAGAAAATGATTTTCTTAGATATTACTGCATTTTAGGAAATCTTCCAGAAGATATGAAGACATTAATGCAAGATGAAGAATCTACAAAAGGATTATTGATATAAAAAAAAATAGGTTTTTGTATAAAAGACCAATTACATCTATATGACAGAAGATAGAACAAGTTTGCTTAAAATCATACTAGTGCTCAGAAAAACTGCAAAACTGGGAAAATGAGCTATGAATTGTGATAGAATATGTTGCAACATAGCGGAAAACCACAGGATCATACAAGTATAACGACTGCACTGTCTATTATCTATTTATCAAAGTTCTCTTTTCACAAGTTTTATACCCATCAAATTAAGTCTATTGTTTCATTTTAGTAACATAAGGAATTGCAAGGAGCGCTCGGATTAACAAGTGGTTATCACCTGGTAATCATTTGAAACACATAAACTGTCATGCTAATATGCTTAAGTTCTAATAAAATATATTCTGTTCTGTTCTGTCATTTATCCAATACCAACAACATTAACATTCAGATTGGAGAATTTCTCGGGTTTCAATGGTTCCCGAAGTTTCTCGGCTGACCTTGTTGTATCGCTAAATGTAGAGAAACCTTATATTATTCAAACCATCATCTGAACGTGTTACAGTCTCAATTCCGCTGTAAAAGGGAATTTCTAATTACATTTAAGATATTTGTCAATTTTTCCAGTTTTCACAATTTTAGTGTAAATAAGCGCAAGCAATTTATAAGCTTGAATAGATAGAAATATATTTCAATTACTGAGCCATAGCACACACTCTTCTTTTTTGTCTTATTTCTATATCCTTTCAAAAAGCATTTGTGCAGCATGGGTGATACAATCCAATGCAAAATGTTAATCATTTATCTTTATGTAAAGGTAACATCAATTTAATTGCATTTATTCGTGCGTTATGTAAGATGTGGTGTGTAAATTGAATGATAAAAAAATAATGATCAAGCGTTTTGATTTTGTAAAAGGGTGTCAAAATAGATAGCGACAGCGACACAAAATTATGTTATGATGTTTCTTTAGTTGTAAACACTTCAGGATTTCGACTCTGTTGCCCCCTATTGAATCCAAGTCGAACTACTTTCTTTTCTTCAAACAAGAACGGTACGGGTACGGACGCGAGCATTTATGGTTACGAGCCCTTGAAACGCATATGAAGACTCTAGAAACATTTAAACGCAGGAACGTCAATCCGACCTAAATTGGGGACCCTAGCCGCCACCTGTATAACAAGTTTAACTTATCTTATAAAAGATCTGGGATCCGCCCTGGTCGAGAGGGTCTATGTGAACAACAACCAGCAGCTGACTGATGTTAATGATATAGCATCCTTTGGGGGAAACAATGGCAGGGTAATAAATAACCTAGCGTGTGCTCAACTTCCTGATTGAAATCAAAGACAACTGATTGCTCAGTGCGATTAAAATCAAAGACAATTGATAGCTTAGTGGACATGGAGTCTTTAACTAAATAACCATTCATTCCATTTTCTTCCGTGTTTTTGTATTTCTTAACCATCTTACTTTGTCGATAACTTCCTCAAATACCGAGTGTCTTCTCTTTTAGAAAATGATTTTGAAACTTAAATCTTATAGTGCCGGGGTGTCGGTTTTGGTTTAAGGATGCACTCGGTAGTTTTTTCTGCGCACTTCATTTGTTATAATTTAATGAAACATTGAATTATAAAGTATTGAATGTATGAATCAATGTTTTTGGTGTTTATTAATCATCCAGGAATTATTTAATTACCTTTGAAGATGGCATGATCATTTTGATAGTTTTGCGCAAATCGGTTATCATGGAAACTGTCATTTTACAAAAGAATTAACTCGTCGACCTGCAATTCATTTTTCATTTTTGAATTCACAATAAGATGTTGAATAACATATCAAAAATATAGAGAATTCTATGAAAGGGCTATGTCTTATAGAACTGTAGAAAACGTCCTTGAAGCAATCCGAACTCATCGTGTTCATCTTATGAAAGCACAACTGACATTATATGGAAGCCGCCATATTGCTTCCGCGAGACTACCTAAAGTGTACTTGCGAATTCAAATATAGATTTTAGATGCAATAGCCAAACAGACATCTACATTGATTAAGGAAACGAAAATATAACACAAACTTTAGTTTCACTATCACGTATCAGTAACCGATAAAAAAATAGTGGTCTTAAAAGATGTGCAACGCGTCAATATACATTTAACTACTAAACTTGGACTTAAATAGGAAGTGTGTTATTAGCCGGGGACAATTGACCCATCATTGTTACCCTACTTATGTACGAGGTAAATTTTTCAGATCACGGAAATACCCAAGTAGTTACGATTGGCGTGAAAGAGGCAACATAACAATTTATTTGCGAAATTTGACAGGAACTATTTTCAGTGCTGCAGTAATGGTATACCAAAGTTTGGGAAAAAAGTTTATTAAAGTATTCCCGAGATTAAAAAATACAACATTAGTTCAATAAGAATTCAAAATATTGGAACTAATGTGTACCATAAGTTTGAAACAAAGAACAACAAAAACATTAGTATTGAAATAATCCAGCGGTTAAGAAACACCAATGAGTGTAAAGGACTCAAAAGTTTGAGAAGTAAGATAAAGGTATTTCAGAATTTTAAAAAAAGTCATAAGTATAACATGATTTCAGATATTGAACAAATATTGATATTATAGCATTCCAAATTAACTGACGTAAGACAACTGTGACAAAGCGAAGGAACTGCATGGTGAAGGGACTGAACCAATTTTGTTAAAATTATTTATTCCCAAAAGTTGAAAGGTAGTGCTATTGATTTTCTTTTTCTCCTTCTTTCTAACGCTTATACGATGAAAGGCTGTTGATGCTTCTATATTCGACAACTAAAAAGCCTACTACATATTTTTTTTATTTACAATTACTGCAGATGCATGCACTTATTGTAAATTGTTAATGTATATGTGGAATGGGCAAAAGAGCTTTTTCATTAAATAAAATATTGAATTGTTTTGCATGTATTGTATATATTGGGGTAATATTGGTATTAAATTAGTCCAGATAATGAGAACGTGAATGATACATAACCATTACAGAAATTTAGAAATCATTGGTACAAAAGGAATCCTCTGTCTCATACGTTATGTATAACCGATTCGTTATTCGATCGCGCATATAAACAAAATACCCCACCTCCTTTTAAGTCAAATGTAGTCTCATTTCTAAAATATGCGAATTTCAAAGTTACATTCCTACACAACTGTATCTGATTATTGTCGCGATTGTTAGGGTGAAGTCAAAGAGTCAAGAAATATGCGAACACGGAAGAAAAAATGACAAAAACGAACGGGTCATTGTTTGAAGGATCCACAAGTCAACTGGGTCATCAGTTGCATTTTATCTTAAATCTCGGATTTGTGTGCACGTTAGGTTCATTCATCGTGATGTTGTATCACAAGAGGACATTAATTCCATTTTCAAACAAAAAAGGCATACCAACGAAACATCTGAAAATGTTTATCTAATTTGTTATTTGACATTACTCATACAGTCCTGAGCTTTAAAGATGACACATTGTTAATATTTATAAGCCATCAAATTCATTTGAAAAGCTCGTAAAAAAGTAAAAAAAGACCAATGTCATTTGGCTATGACTGTTTCTGATTTTCATTCACTTCACCAATTTATACTTAAATCATCGACCTTCAAATCTTATCTTCTCGTTTTTCTTGACTTTGGAACCAAAATAAGACTCATCTTTGTACATACCTTGATAGGAACCTTGCTATAAGAGTACATACCTTGAAAGCACACATCCCCTCTATACATGGCCCTCTAATCGCGGTAGCAGAAGATTAAATTGTATTACAAAAGTTTTTACTTATCAAAATCGAACCACTCTCACCAAATTATTTTTTCCCAATTATCTTTTTCCCCATTTGTCCTTTCTTTGTTCTTTTTTTTATGCAATTATTGTGAATATGTTTATTGTTTATATTGACTACCATATCAATCGCATGTAATTATATATGTTTTGACTATGAGCTTGTGTGCTTAATGTCTTAATAAAATGATATTATGTTAATTATGTGATGTTGTTTGTATTTGTATGCGTGGCAGTTTCCAGTTTGACTCACCAAATATGAATGGTTTATCTCGGCCAGAGACAAGCCCTATGATCAATCAAATCGGGGGGTGGGGGTGGGATTGCTTAATCATGAGAGAGAAATGAAATATATATCATACGCCTGTTTATGATGGATCATTTAAAATAATAGATGGGAATACTGCAGTAAGAGAAGATATTGGTATGTTGCAATAAAAAAAGGTATCAGAATGCTGCAGTAATTAAAGAACCCATGTTCTAAGTCCGCCACCTTAACCACAGCGCCCAGCAGGACCCTTACGGTTTTCCTGGATCCATCAGTACTAGACAGGGCTCTAAAGTGACTTTTCAAAGGCCACTCCCAAAAAGACAGGGCTGTCGGTGGGGCTCACCCGAAACCTAAGAACAGATTTTGATTATTACAAGTATCCAAAAATTCGCCTTAAAAAAATAAACACGTCACTTGAAAATTGAATAAATGTGAATGAACATTGCTGCCAGTTCACCAAAATAGAAATTGCTCATACAAAGCAAATGATCTCTCTATGATGTTAGCAGATAACATTTTTTCAATAAACATTACAGCTGTGTAACAACCCGTTATGTAATAAAGTTGCATAATGTAATAGTTATTACAAAAGGGGTTGAGATTTGTTACATTTTGCTGTTTTCGATGCCAACCCGTTATGTAATGAAGTGGCACTATGTGATGATTATTAAGAAACGGGTTGATTTTTTTTCAAAGTATTTTTTTTCTATACAAACCCGATATGTAGCGATATTCATAATGGTATAATGGTAATATTTTCACGCAAAAGGTAATCTCTTCCAAGCCAAAACAGGATTATAAGCAGAAGCCACATGTTCTAAAAATCTTTTTTGATCAATTCTCAAGCATGAAACCATTTCAAATGACTAAACGTACCAAAAAAGGTCAATCCAAGTAAGTAAGAATGCCAAAGGCTTATCAGCAAAATACAGAAAATATTTCAACGTCGGTTTAAGTGTTTAAATGGTCGGAAACCCATCGCCAATGGCAACATATACCAAAAGAGGCAAACAGAGATGCTTGAAAGCCAACATGGGCATATCAGCATTCTGTGAAAATATAAGAACACTTGATTGTTTGCGATACATATTTCAGATATGGCACACATATATAACAGAAGCTTTCGAAAGGAGACAAATCGAGTTATTTTCGGCCAGATAAGGCTTATTAGTGATATTGAAATGGACTTACATAAATTTTTTCTTTCCTAATTCAAACACGAAATCGATTGAATACGACCAACATAGGACGAGAACCGTTGATGAACCATACATATTGGCTTATGAGCAATAAAATCAATTGGCTGTTCTAGTTATATGATAATTAGGTTAAGCACAGTGATAAATGCTACGAACATACCAAACATAGCAAATATCGTATTAGGAATGTGCGCTGACAAACTGAAATGATGTCATCAAAATAGGTAACTCTAAGGTTTTACATCAAAGTGCAATTCTCTAAGTAAATCCGTTTTCTTATAACGTTGCATTATGTAATAATTATTACAAAACGGGTTCAGTTTTAAAACATTTTGTGTTTTACGATGCGAACCCGTTATGCAATAAAGTTGCATTATGTAATAAAATATACGAAAAAGATTTATATTCTACATGACATTTTCACACAAAAGGTAACCTCTTCCAAGCCAAAGAGGCTTATGAGCAAAGGCCAGAAGTTATCAGAAAACTTTGTTTGAGCAATTTTCAAACTAGGATACCGTTCTAAATGACTCAATTTACTGAAAAAGATTAAACAAAGTATCCACGAAAGCCGAAGTGGGCTTATCAGCAAAAAAGGCAATTTTATTTATCTTTTCTAGAGCTTATATGGTAAGAAATCTTGACAAATAGCAGAACGTACCAAATTGCAATTCTATAAGTAGAGCTGTTTTTATTATATTTTGCGATTTTCCGTATTAAAGTTGCACTATGTAATAATTATAACGTATCGGTTTGTTTAAGTGAATTTGTCTATGTAAACCACGAATGTAATAAATTTCATATCTATTACATGGTGATATTTCACATAAAGGAAACTTCCAAGTCAAATAATTTTACAAAGCAAGGCAGAAAAGTTATGAAATTTGGAACGTAGATTATGACCCTGAGCACATGTGTAAAGTAGTAACGCATTCCATACAGAAGTTCATTAGAAAAAAACATGCATGTAAAAACTTAACCAATGTGTAACGCAGACGACAACGCCGACGCCCAGGTGAGTAGTATAGCTCTCCTTATTCTTCGAATAATCGAGCTAAAAAGTGATGAATCAGAGACATAGATAACAGAGACTGGCAACTCCAGAATTATCGCCAAACTCCGCGAGGTTCTGCGAGATAAGGAAAGCGTGTACCTGTTTATCCGTTGCCACTGGAGATGTCAAGCGAAATTGATACTTCTTTATTACAGTAAAATAGCTATGTTTTGGTTATCTAATTGGTTATCTGAAACAACTTCTGAACATTTTGTTTTATTTTCATTTTATTGAATTGATTTTATGTTAAAAACAAAACAAAAAATTCCAGTAGGTCTTCTGTTTAAATGACAGGCTTAATTACCATGCAATTGCACTTATAACGACAATGTCAAGTGACTCTATTTAGTTACAGTTAATAACCAAAGCACGAATTTTCCACTAAGACCTGATAGTTTTCGTCAATATAAAAAGATTGCTTTCTCACTTCATTTCATTTATTCTGTGTAGTAAAACTGTCTAAAGTGCTAATTTTGTCAAAACAAAACACATTTTTCATCATGACATTATTTCAAGCCAAATGTTCAATTCAAAAAATTAAAAGTATTTTATGATGTTAAAATGCATGTGATGAGAATTTGTAAAAGTGGTTTTAGTAAACGAAAGGAAACGTAAGAAAAAAATGATGTGCAAAGTTTTTCAATACGCCTTTTACCGCATATTCCTCTAATATTGATTGCAAATCAATAAGTACATAATTATTCTTAAAACACGTAAGGGTCTGGTCTTATCATGCTGCTGACCGAAATGATTTTAGATAAAAGAAATGTGAGCTTTTTGAATGTTAAGCTAAAGCAAATAGTGTGTCTTGCACCTTCATTTTTATTATCATTTCTCAACGAGAAATTAAGTCAAAGCACACTACTTTTAAACCCAGACAGACGCTTTAAACAGAACAAAACCTCCCTATTTTGTTTTCAGGAGCTTTAGGTCATTAAATTTGAATGAGGTGTCATAGGGTTAGCGCCACACACTTCTTGTGTAATCGCCCTAGCATCAAAAGGTTTTATGACATCAAACTACATATTTTATGGGGTGGCAATTTACAACCAAAGCCTGTATTGTCCACTATCGAACAGAACAGACAAGAACATATCGTTTAATCTTCCCAAGTATACATGTTATACAATAAGGGAGTACAAAGCATAAATTCAAAGAATTGAAATAAAATGAGGAATGGAAAAGTTCATGAGAGACAGAGACAAAGACAGAAAGAAAGGCATAGCTGCATTAGTTGTTTAGAATTATAAAATGGAGAGACAAATAATAGAAGATAGTATAAGCTACACGCTTAAATAATTGATTGAAATTCGGTTAAACAAAAGTTGATTGGTTTGAAATTTTAAGTGAACGCTTTCATTTCACAAGGTAACTGGAACCATACGTGAAAAAAACCGAACAATTGTTGTAGGATTCGCTCGCCTTAAAATTGGTACCAAAAGAGCCATTGGACCTATTGTGATTTGTCTGAAATTGAATGACAGTTGTATGCTGTAAGGCACAAACAGTGACAGAAGAAGAAAAAAGTTTGAATGAATATGCAAATGTACATACAAAATAGAATTCATGAAAGAAATGACACACATGTATAAATCACATTATAAAACAACGGTTTACACAATTGAAAGAGTTAGCTTTCACTGCACCTGTACATTTGTGCAGTCGTGAACCATTTGAAATAAAAAAGAGAAGAAAAAAAAAACCCGCAAAGATGCACTGTTTCATGTACAATCTAAGCATCGATAACGAGACATCAAACACGGTCTGGTTTGTCAAAACTGTGAAATAAAAAGCAGACGCTTTTTTATGGCTAATATTACTAGTATGTAAAATACCTTAATATACTTTCTAATTGTGCCTCGGAAAAGTGAACATGTACACTGTGATATAAGTTAAATCATGTTAGACATGACATATCGTGACAAAGTGAAAATATATCTAGAATTTTAAAAAAAAAATACATTCACAGGTGACATCGAGATTGCTAGTCGAAATGACGCATGTTATTAAGTCGGAGATACTTACACAGAAACTTTAATAGAATTTTTTTTTTTAATTTAACATATAACTCAAAGCTGGATTATTGATTCTTGTAAACCCCGAATCCAGATAAAATTGATTGCGTTCAGTATTGAAATGGTCACAATGAAATAGATAGTGTGACTCAGATCCAACTTGGCTTTGGGAACAAAGATCGCATAATCGATTTCCATAAAGTATTGAATCATACCTAAGGCGTTCGACTGGTAATTTAAATTCGCCGTCCTGAATCTAAAAAGTGTTGAGATATCAGTTTTCGACAAAATTGTATAATAATGTTCTAAACAGTGTATCGTTTTAATGCTCGAATAAGTTCTTCCTTTATTTGAATCCCTTAATTGTGAAGACCATGACTGTTTATACTGATCGATCAAAATTTGTTTGACAAGATTGCTGATACTCATATTTGTAATCAGACGTTGATTGGTCCATAAATCAGGACGACCAACGCTGGTGAGGATGTTTTTAACATAGTTTAGCCATTTGTACTCTGTATTTGTATTAGACAGCATGTAGGTATATAAAAGATACGAAGGTTTAGTTCTTTTGCCGCAAGCCGGTTCCAGAATGAAATAACACGACACTTAATATTGATAGAAACTGGGTATCTACCCAATTCACCCATTAACATGTATATAGGTGTAGACTTTCTAGCCTTAGTGATATATCTGAGAATATTAGTGATTGACTCTATCACCCTTCGTTCTTCAAATGACACATTTCACATGACATATTTGCAAGCGATCGGAATTAAGAAGAAATATGACGAAAAAAGGAAATATATTGGTGTTTCTAATTAAGAACATCTATCCATTCTCTTTTGTCCATTAATTGAATAGAGTTTCTTCTTCTTATATAGGAATATCACTTGGAAAATACGGGAAACTATAGAACTTAGTCAGCATTTAATAAGGGATCAGTTCAAACTCTTTCAGACGTTTTCAGTAATAACACGTTTGATAAAATCCAAGTCACACAATTTAAGTTTTAATTGATGCAAAAATGAAAGAGTTTGATTGAAAATAAAATGGCTGAAATCATGATTATGCTTGTGTGGTAAAGTAAATCTGGTATAACTTCGTTATAAACACGACAATCACCATAAAAAGCGGGTAACCATAAAACAAAAATAACACTTTAGGAAAATGTCAAGTATGATATGATCCAGTGCATAGTTTTTTAGTTTTACTTGCTACAACTTTGTTATATTTTGGTTGGAAATCAAGATGGCTGAACTCATTTAAGTAGTAAATGGGATATATTTAGTAAGCAATATCTTCTAAATGACAAAGATTATCAGACTGAAAATTTGGAAATCAACAAAATCATATTATCCCAATAAAATGGACATAAATTAGAAATGTTGAATAAACCTCCATTAAAACATTTTTACTTTGTACAAGTATGAAATATTTTGGTTGAAAATAAAATGGCCGAAATCATGATCATGCTTGTGTGGATAAGTAAACCTGGTATTACTTCGTTATGGAAGTGAAGATTACTTTAAAAATGCGGGCAACCATAAAACAAAACTAACACTTCAGGAAAATGTCAAGTATGATTTGATCCAGTGCATAGTCTTTTAGTTTTACTTGCTACAACTTTGTTAATTTTTGGTTGGAAATCAAGATGGCTGAACTAATTAAGGTAGTAAATGGGATATATTTAGTACGCAATAACCTCTAAATGACAAAGAATATCAAACTGAAAATTTGGAAATCGACAAAATCATATTATCGCATTAAAATGGACATAAATAAGAAATGTTTGAATAAACCTCAACCATCATGATCATGCTTGTGTGGATAAGTAAACCTGGTATTACTTCGTTATGGAAGTGAAGATTACTTTAAAAATGCGGGCAACCATAAAACAAAAATAACTCTTCAGGAAAATGTCAAGTATGATACGATCCAGTGCATAGTTTTTTAGTTTTACTTGCTACAATTCTGTTAAGTTTTGGTTGGAAATCAAGATGGTTAAACTCATTAGGGTCATAAAAGGGACATATTCAGTACGAAATAACTTCTAAATGACAAGGAATATCAAACTGAAATTTTGGAAATGTAGAAAGACAAACCCTGTCTTTAAAATGGAATTGAACTGGAAATGTTTGAAAACCACTCCTTTAGAACAGTTTGAATCTAAAACTACTCAATTATCACGTTTATCGCACCCAACCACGAAATTGCGAACAATTAAATCAAGTGTGTCGCAATTTGCCATGTTTATTTCTTTGATAATCGGTTGCTGATCGGTCTTGTTGGATGGAGAAACATTCTAACAATAATAATATAGTAAATTGTGTAAAAGAAATAATTTAATTATGACTTAAACCACGCTTAGATGTGTGTTGCCTATTTCGCGTTTAGTTGAAAATGGCGTCGATCGACAGATCTCGAAAGGTCTCGCTAAATAACGCGTCATGCAAGATGTCGCAGAAACCGGCTATAGAAAGGTAAAGAAGGAGTTGCCAATCTCCGTTATCTATGTGTCTGGATAAATGAATCCATTTTTTATAATGATTAAACGACTCTTTCGGTCACCAAACAATGGTTTGTCTCTATTTTTTCAAGGCTTGTTCAAAGCTGAACAATTTTTAAACTTAATATTGCCTCTATTGGCTTGGAAAAGGATATCTTTTGTCTGTAAATATCGGTATCTCACCGTTATAGATTCTTATTACATAAGGGATTTGCATCGGACGATGCACAGTGGAATAAAACACAAACCATTTTTTAACAATTATTACATAGTTCAACGTTATAAGAGAACAGCTTCACTTTCTCACCATATAAGCGCTAAAAAGATAAATACAATCGCCTTTGTGATTTGGTGATAAGCCCACTTCAGCATTCCAAGTTATTCGGTTTAACTTTTTTGGGTACATTTAGTCATATGGAAGGTATCCTCACTTGAAAATAGCTCAAACAAAGATCTTTATAATTTCTGAATTCTGCTTATAAGCCTTCTTTGGCTTGGAATAGGTTACATTTTGTGTGAAAATGTCACCATGTAACCAATGTGAACATTATTACATAAAAGGCTGCCATTTGCAAAGTTTTTCTTACCATATTAGCCCAAAAACAGACATATTTATAAAGGCGTTCTTGTAATATGCCCATAAGCCCATTTTGGTTTTCTTAGTTACGTGTTTTAACTTCTTTCTGTACATTGAGTCATTTGGAACAGTATCCGCGCTTGAAAATTGCAAACAATCAAATTTTCTGATATTTTCACAAATTGCTGATAGGCCCATGTGTGCTTTCAAGTATCTCTGTTTGCCTTCTTTTGGTACATGTTGCTATTTGCGATGGGTTTCTGACAATTTAAACGCTAATTCCGATATTTTAATTTTTTTTGATTTGCTGATAAGCCCATTTCGGCTTTCTTAATTATTTGGCTTGACCTCTTTTGGTACGTATAGTCATTTGGAATGGTTTCTTTGCTTGTCAATTGATCAAACAAAGATTTTAAGAACATGTGTCTTCTGCTTATAAGCCTGTTTTGGTTTGGAAGAGATTACAATTTGCCTGAAAATATCACCATTATGAATATTACTACATATCGGGTTTGTATAGAAAAAAATCACTTTGAAAAAAAAGTCAACCCGTTTTGTAATAATTATTACATAGTGCAACTTTATAACATAACGGGTTGGCATGAAAAAAAGCAAAATGTAACAAATCTCAATTTTTTTTGTAATAAGTATTACATTATGCAACTTTATTACATAAAGGGTTGGCATCGAAAAACGCAAAATGTAATAAACTTCAATTCGTTTTGTAATAATTATTACATTATGCAACTTTATTACATAACGGGTTGTTACATAGCTGTGCTCATTGGCAAGAGTTTAAGACCAGATATGAAATTGTATATGATTTATCCTTCTAAGTAACTGACAATTAATCATAAAGGGTTAGTGGTGAAAGGTTATCATCATGTCACATGGATTTCATTTTATGCCCAAAGTAATATTATTGACAAAGCCAGAGCTTAAACCCTTTACCAAACAGCGAATTTTCAACTGTCCCAAATTGAAAGGGTTTGCAGACAACATTTCAAACTGTGATGAAATTGGCAAATAATCTTCTGATAGGGCAGAGCAATATCTCCTTTTCCCACAATGTTTTCCAGAGTCGTCTGCAACAAACTTGTCAAATGTCGTTATTGGTTGGTTAAGGGTTAAGTCAACATGGGAAAGACAAAGGTAGTAAATGATAGAATGTCTTATCTAAAGACCATGAGAGGACCAGGAAACATTTTCTGATAAGCTTGCAAGAGCAGTTAACCACACTATCAGTATCCAAGGTGAACAGTATTGCTTTCCTGGAATTCACCAGTACTATGCTAGTGACTTGCCAAAGGACACCCATACAAAACCAGCAGTGCCAATGTGGCACAAAAATGAGTTCTCCATATCAAAAATTAATCATCTTAACCATTAACCACTGGGTCATGCAAGACCCCTCAGGGTTCATAGTAACAGCTGTTGTAGAGTTGGTGGACAGTCCAGACAAGATAGTTAAAATATTTGTTTGCACTATATGGGCCCATTCAGTTGGCAGGTCAGTAACAGAGGTTGATCTTAGCATTTTATTGCAAAATGATTTATTTTTACAAATGAATGGGGATGAAAGCTTTAAGCTTATTGAGTCCTTTTCCTGAATAACAAGGGTTGCAGTTGTACCAATTTCAAAATGAGTGAGATATGGAGTTGGTACCATAATATGTTTTGTTTACATTGGATTTAAATCCAATCATGTAATATCTTTCCTGGATTCACCAATACCATGCTAGAGCTTTAACGTGTTTTGCCAAAGGACATTTCCATGAAACCAATGGTGGAACTGTAACCATGTATCCCCAAAATTTTGGTGTAACACCTTTATACCTGGTTAAGAAATACCCTACAATGATATATTGCTCAAATTAATCTGTAGTGAAGTTTCAGGGAGCTTCTCCTTACCACTCCAAGTTAACAAGGGACAAAAACTACAAGGGTCCAGGTAGTCACCAGCAGTGTGAGGAGAGTAAGGCTTAATTGTTCCACAGTATGTGCTGTAATAGTAACTACAATAAAGGGCCTGCAGGGAGGGTTAGGCCTAATGGTTCCACAATAAAGGCTGCAATAGTAGCTACAATAGAGGACCTGCATCTTAATGACAGATAAAATGAACCCGCAATGTTAAGGTAAAAGAAAATATCTATTTTGAGATTCCCCATTGCCGCTATGTGCATAAAAGTATATAAAGCTGTGAGGTAAAATTAAATGGCTGAAATAGCTGTAAGTCGGCACAACTATTCATGATCCTTTTATTCCTCACAAGTATATTTAGTTATCATTTATATGGGGTTTAAATTACACTACACCAATATTATACAGTTGACACCAACCCGACACATAACTATTGGAATAACCCCAATCTTATAATGGTCATTAGAGCTGGTAGAACCATCAGCACTCCGTAAGTCGGCCAGGAGACCTCCTCCCATGAAAATCCAAATGCTGCTACTGGGATTTGAACCAATGAGGAGAGGAATAATGTGATTTAAAGTTCTGTACTCTAACCACGAAAACCCCTCTCACAAGTACAGCACAATTTGATTTGTAAGTAGCGAATGCTATTGACCTGTCACAAGAGATTTATTTTTATGGTGTTTAACACCGTATCAACAATATTTTAGTTATGAAACTACTTTTCTGGATTTACCAGTACTGGGCTAGGACTCTAAAGTGACTTGCCAAATATCACTCCCATGAAACCAGGTGTCAGTGGGCTCAAACCCGGGACACCGAGTTCTTAGTCCGAGTTCTAAATCCGCCATCTTAACCACTTTGCCAAACAGGACCCTGGCTGTCATAAGAAATGAATAAAGTATTCTGCATTGACTTAATTGAATGCTAAAAAATTTAATTTTGTTTTAAGGCGCATTGACAGCTAAGGTTATTAAGTGTGCATTATGAACATTAACACTGTAAAGAATGTAGGCTGAGCTGGTCTTTAACCCAGGACCTATCTACATGTGATGGGATATAAATTAGCGTAATCCTACAACTTTGTAATTGCCAAACCACACAATGTGATGTTATCAATCTTCCCTAGATTTCACATGAAGCTGGTAACCAAACTGTCCCACACTATGCTATGTTATGGCTTTTCTGGATTCACCAGTACTAGGCTACTGCTTGTAAGCGTCTTGCCCTAAAGACTCTCCTATTGAACTAATTCAAATGTTTTAACTGCAATAAATAAATGATGATCAGCACCATTGATAACAAGACCAAAATAGCTAGATCTCTCGATTGTGCATAGATAACATATCTTATTTGAGCCGGTCCTTTTAATCCTTTTAGAACTGGAACCAACTCCATGCTTATGCAAACAGGTCAGATCCAGGCCAACTCTGACTATCTTTCCTCATCAAAATTAAGCAGATAATTAAGGTTTTGGAAAGCAGACAACAAAAAAATAATCTATTTTTTAGAAAATTACCAAGCATTCTAAGGGTTAGAGCTATGGACTGACTACCTTACATTTTTTTTAATTATTCAAGCACGATTCCGATTATGGAATCACTTATAATATGCGCCGACATTCAGGTTCACAATCTTTAATCAAATGTCAGTCTCTTATGATCAATGGATCGACTCAGCAAGGGGTTTTTGTTTTCTTATTCATTATGACATGTTTATTTATCCTGATAGGCTAATAATACACTTGCTTAAAGTCCTGCCCTAAGAAAAAGAATTAGTTACAACATAAACATGATCTGGAAAAAAATGTATTGAACAATAAACAGGATAAACGAATTTAAAGGATATTGTTTTTCATGGACACAAACATGAAGAAATTTCCTGTCTATTGCAGATATGTAAGAGTAATTCCTACTTTCTTATGATAACTGGAGAACTTGAGAGGTACTTTATTTAGAGTGTCATGAACTTCTAGTAATTGGCCATGTGGGCTGTGCTGGGTTCACTAGTACTAGGCTAAGGTTTATTTAGAGGAAGTATTTTGTTAGTCAAACAAGCCACATCACTTTCATGAATTTGCTTTTGCCTCTTGACGACTTTTCTTGATAAAACATACCCTTTATGTTAGGACACAAGTCAATTTTGGTCGCATGAAAATGGAAAACAATCTTTGTGAAAAACATTTAAAACAAATGTTGTTCACTATGGCTTAATTGTCATGGCACTCAATGATTAGCCGAGAACAGTTTTAACCACTTTGTATCATGTTTTTTTGCAACAAATAAAGTAAACAATTTTGATGGATAAAACAAAAAGATCGTTAAGATATGATGCACGCATGAAGTTGTCCCCTCTTGTATATCTATTGTACACACAAACAGCAAGCCATGAGAAACCTGTTATAAAAGAACAAGTATACTATAGTGTTGTAACAATGTTTTTGAGTTATGCAGTTTTAGCTTCAATAATTTGCTTAAACAAGAATTTCAACTTTGAATACAAGGAATTTAGAATGGAAAATGAACTCAATCAAGATTCTATTGGACAATGACATCTTAATTCTTGTTTTAACGAAGGAGCCAGTGGCAAATTGTGCAGCAAATGATGAAATACAAGGATTATTGAAAGAGGAACTGATCACTTTATGACTAAAATATTGTTGAAAATGGCATAAAAGTCTTATTCTTCCATTCATTCTCCCCGAGTTAAAGGTCATATGTACAGGTTGGGTTTATTTCATAAAATTAGAATATGAAGTAAAAGAATCACATTGAAATTATTTGCAACATTTTAGCATAACGCATTACGTCATAAATCACCGTCATAGCGCACCGATTAATAAAAGTTCGTATGACTTACTTCCCTTTGCTGTGACGTCACTCGTGATCCACTGGATTCGCCATGTAAAGGGCGTGAAGAGCGATCGCTGGTTAGAATTGGTGTTTTTCTTCAAATAAACGATCCTAAAGTCATTGTTTGGATTGACAGCGCATTTTCTTTATTGAATATGATTCATTTTATAAGAATATCAATTTGATAAAAGATAAATTAATAACTTAACCCGTGAATTTGCATGGATTTGTCATTGCGTAAACCTGTTCATATGAAAGGAACGGCTTGAAATTTGGACGATTTTTCTTTAAATAAATTATTCTTAAGTCATTGTTTGGATTGACAGTGAATTTTCTATACTGGATATTTTTCATATTATAAGAATATCCATTTGAAAAAAATAAATTAGTGACTTAACGCGTGAATTTACAAGGATATGTCAATGCGTTCATATGAAAGGAACGGCTTGAAATTGGGACGATTTTCCTCGAAATAGCAATCCTTAAGTCAATGTTTGGATTGACAGTACATTTTCTTTATTGAATATGTTTCATATTATAAGAATATTCTTCTGAAAAAAAAGAGTTAGAGGCGTAACGCGTAAATTTGAAAGGATTTGTAAATGTTTTCATATATAAGAATCGGCTTGAAATTTTGACGATATTTGTGAAAACGGCTATTTTTATTAATATATGTTGGAAAAAAACCAAGAGCACTTTTTCGTCAATGATCGTGTATTAGCATTAAGGTTTTAATTGAGTAGTAAACAAAGACATAGATCTGAATAAACGAATTGTCTTAAAACTGTACATCGTATAACTATTGACTGTCAAATTCACCCTCATTGTCTTATCAATACATGAAATGAAACGGGAGAAGATCATAAATTGCGAACAAAAAAAAACGTATTATAACCCAACTTACTTGTGATACAAAGGTTATCCTTTAACTCACATTTTCACCACACATCAACTTACTTGTGATACGAAGGTTATCCTTTAACTCACATTTTCACCACACATCCAAATTTCAAAACTAAACACTGGCACATTCAAGAGTATTTGTTAAAATCTTCCGACAACTTTCCAGTAACTCCACCCCCAGTAAGAGGTCTATGATTTCGAAATTGATTCCGATGTCGTCTTTCTAGATCAACTGTTTTGACTTTAGAATTGTTCTTCATATTCACTTTACATTTATGTTCGTTTTCTCTCGTGTAAGTAACCTTGACATTTTGAGCATTTAACTTTCGGACAGGTTTAATAATTAACAGCTAAAACAAAAAAATTGTCATAGTTTATTTTACTAACAACCTTAAATAAACATATTTGAATTTATTTTTTTATGATATTGGAAGTAAAATATCAATTTGACAAAACTTCATTTTGATGTTAAAACGTTTTTTTGTTGAAAACATAGAGTTAATACCGTTTTGGTGAATACTGATTATCATATACTTATTGAAGTGTCAAACTATTCTAATAGAAAAGACAACATGTTCACTTCTTTGAATATCATAACGACAAAGTATCAGACGTAAGTCACATTGAGAGATAAATATGTCCTGACACCTTATCAATCCAAACATCCTGTGAGAGTTTGGTCTTAATTGGTTATATCTTAACAATGGATTTTTTTTAGATAAATTTAATTGCCGCGCATTGAAAGTGTGAGATTTGCCGCTTGTTATTTCATGTCTGGAATGGCAACGTGTCAGACCTGTTAATTAACAACAGAGATATTTAAGAGATTAACGCCAGAGGCTATCTTTCGCCTAAACAATAAAGGACTTGAGACTTGAAACGTACTGTGCAAATGTGGCAGATTGGTGTTAATTTGCATCACGACCCTTAATCCTTGTAATGTCCGATGTTTGTTGATCGACCCTTTGTATGTGAGGTAAATTGACAATAATCAATTTATTTGTTAACAAAGAGATTATGTTCAAATGTGTAAATGATATATTTACTGATCTTATTACTAAATTATCAATATAAATTTGTAATAATCATGTTTGAACACCTGCATTTCAGTGTGACATACGTCATTTAAACCAATATTACCAATGGCAAAAAAATGAGGTGTGTGATTTAAATAATTCCGAAAAGCAGACGCTTAAGTTAAGATCGAACCCATTATCATTTGCGTTGATGCGTTCAGAGACAGTTTGCGGATATCAAATATTCATTATAATTTGAATTTTCATTCAAAGACAACGGCAGATAAAAGAAACTTGCTTGTTTTAATCGATTTGTTATCATAGCAATCAACGTTCATTTTTCATGTTGTCTCATTTATGTACAATGGCAACGTTTCTACGATTATGTTAAAACATAAAACAAGTTTTGCAAATAAGAACAAGATTCATTTAAGCGTTTAAAACCTAAAGACATGGCAATACAATAACTTATGATGTTGGATGAAGTTAACATATTCTTGCAACCCTTTGAATTCTTACGTAATATAATCGTAAAGCAGCATAATTAAGTATTCCTGACTAAGTATGTAGCATAGTTAATCTGTTCCAAACAAAACTAGCTTGGCGAGTAAGAGAGTCATTCAAGGAAATTAAGTTTAAAAAAAAGGTGTAATCAACGTGATTTATCCTTTCCTTGAATTTATCTACATTTACACAGTGCAAATTCTATATAAAGTTCTAGCAAGACTACACGAGGCTCTAACACCCCAAACTAACAGTCAGGAATTGTTTTGATCACAAACATCAGTTCAGGGAAATATAACGGTTACTCAATAAGTAGAATGAATTTGAAGCGTCTTCACATGTATAAATTACTTTGAATTGAGTCCGATCATTTAAAGATCAATAAAATCAAATCTCTTGAAACGCCTAACAATGCGTAAACTTGCCGTCTTCGATGTGAAAGTAACACAGCCTACTGTTCTTGTTTGGGGAATATATCTTTTGCTTATTTTTAAAGTAAACACGGTCCAGTTTACTTATCGAAACTTTTTGCGGCTTTTATGTTCGTCGGACAACGGGAGAAACTCGCATCCCTGCGACCAAAAGCAGAATAACATCAGAAGACCTGTCAAAATACCATATTCAATATCCAGTCTACGTTTCCCAAAACACAATTCAACACTTAAAATGTCCGAAATTTGTGCAAAAACACCGTCGTTACTGAGAACTAGATTCTTCTAACTGATACTTCATATGACTTTGAAGCACAAATGACGTCACAACAAGGGAGATAAGTCATTCACAAAAATCGATAAAGGTGAATAAAAGTAGTCGAAAACAACATTTTTCGCTTCTGTATGAGAAAACAATTATTACCTCCGTCATAACGAAACCATAACCTAATTCAAAAACCGTAA
The DNA here is from genome assembly GCA_947846245.1 of Cerastoderma edule. Classification (NCBI taxonomy): domain Eukaryota; kingdom Metazoa; phylum Mollusca; class Bivalvia; order Cardiida; family Cardiidae; genus Cerastoderma; species Cerastoderma edule. Next base: position 10,913,544 of record OX401411.1, on the reverse strand, counting down.
TTAAAGAAAATTTTGTTTATCGGGAAATATGACCTTTAAGTATAAGTTTTCATAAGAGAAAACCTTAATTTATGAAAATAAATGATTCAGCAAGATGCCTGATTGAGCATTCAGAGATTTTAATATACAATTCGAAATGTATCACAAAATAATAGAGAAAACATGTCTTTCATTTTAATCGTTCTTCAGTCATCATCTAAGATTCTAAAACGACCCTAACCACTAAATTTGAAATTCATATACAGCGGATGCTTGTAATGCATAAGCATGGCAAAAACCTTATAAATTTATTAAAATACGTTTCATATGACCGACTTTTTTCCTGAACAATTGTGTTTATGTAAATAAGAAGTTAGTGCCTTCAGATCACTTAGCTAGCATCACTGATAATACAGAGGTAAAGACATGGCACATGGATAGTAAAAAATGGTCAACAAAGACATATTTTTTGTATAGTGTTTAGCTCCTTATCAACAATTTTTCAGTTAAGTAATGGCTTACCTTGATCCACCTGGTACTAGGCTATAAGGTAGTACCCATATAATCACTGTGCAGCATCTACGACATAGCATTGATGATGATGAACAATACCTGTGTATCGGTCATGCAGTATTTCAACCCTACTGTCACACACAAAGTTTGCAAAGGGGGTCTTTCCGGTTCCAAGATTAGCACCACGTATTCTTCTTCTAAAACTGCACAAGACTGGTTTTATTGGGGCTTTAATAGACAGCTGTTAATGGTATCTAAAATATATCTACAAAACATTTACCAAGCATGACTGTTTAAATGGAAAAATTGAAAGTAGGCAACATATTTTACTAACTACCCCTTACATGTTGGACAAAGTCTCACATTTTTCAAACATGGCATATTCTTTCTATATTTCTTTATTCTACCATTAGTACTTGGTCAAAAAAGTCATGGTTGAAGTTTGCAATGTCAATAATTTGATATGAGATTCAATCGATCTGACTATGTTTGCATATTCCTCACACTAATAAAGGTATATCATAATTTAATCATATTAAGATTTCAGTCTATAGCAGCAACCAGGGCACCTATCCATGCTCCTGGGATTTCCTCGCCATTACTGCACATTAATATGTCCAACTCCCTGACTACTTTCTTATATGAACATAATTGGACAATAATGACTTCATTCAATAAGGGAAAGAATCGGCTATAATCTAATGAATGTAGAAAAATAATATTACATTAAACATTCGACAATTGAACATTTTACCCTTCTTAATGGATTAATAAAACATAAAACATGATAGAACCATCATTATAATTAACCTTTTTCATTTAGTAATTTGATTTCTATGGAATCAACCAATACATTTACAGCAAAAAACAGAGAATATGAGGCATGTGGATACTGAATATGGTTGACACTGGAATACAGTTCACAATAGTACACATATAATTGTTATGTTGCATCTCCGACACATCGTCGCTGCCAATTTACATTTACCTGTGTAATGGTTGGTTACCCAGTATTTTATCTGTCAAGTTCCACACACGATTTGCTAAAGTACCCTTCTGGATCCTAGGATAGCCCTGTATACTCTTCATCAACAATTGTACAAGACTTCTTTTGAAATAAGAAGTTGGTAGAGGCATCTGTAAATGGTATCTAAAATAAATCTATGAAATAACAGGCTTGCTCAAGCCTGAAAAACTTTACTTGAAGCCTGAATTTTAACATTTTCATTATGAAAAAAGAAGGAAAATTTAAAATCCCAAACCCTGAAATCAGGACCAGGCCTGAACACTCACCAAGCATTGCTGTATAAAGAGTAAAATTGAAAGGGGCATCATGAAACCTCTATAGCCCTTGCCTATTGGACTCTAACTTGCATTTTCAAACATAGCATATTCTTTCTTCTACCATTAGTATTTGGTCAACTTAGAATTAAGGTTCTCTTGCCACCTTTCATTATCCACATCCGACATAAGTACTGGTTATGTTTCCAGGAAAGGAGTAGAATCAAGAGTGTTGTAAGAACTTTCTTCGTAATCCATGTACAATAGATTAAGTTAAAACTTTGTATTCAATCAACTATAAATAATCATGGTTCAAGTTTGCATTGTCAATAATTGGAGACACTCAATTGATCTTAATACTTTTGCATATTTCTTAGTACTGGTTACGGGGTATGATATAATTTCATTAATATTTCAGTTATATCACAGTATTCAGTTCAGATTTTCATGCTCCTGGTATTTCCTCATCAGTACAGCACAATATGATTTCAAATATACTGACTGAAAGGATGTTGGCTAAATCTAAGACGAGTTCAACAGTAATTCATAGAAGAATACATGATAGTATATGACAAAGGACATACATGGTCTCTCCTTGTCCTATAACCATAAATATAGTAGTATCACCAGGACAAAGGACATACATGTCTCTCCTTGTCCTATAACAATAAATATAGTAGTATCACCAGGACAATAGACATACATGTCTCTCCTTGTCCTATAACAATAAATATAGTAGTATCATCAGGACAAAGGACATACATGTCTCTCCTTGTCCTATAACCATAAATACAGTGGTATCATCAGGACAATGGACATACATGTCTCTCCTTGTCCTATAACCATAAATATAGTAGTATCATCAGGACAATAGACATACATGTCTCTCCTTGTCCTATAACCATAAATATAGTAGTATCATCAGGACAATAGACATACATGTCTCTCCTTGTCCTATAACAATAAATATAGTAGTATCATCAGGACAAAGGACATACATGTCTCTCCTTGTCCTATAACAATAAATAAAGTAGTATCACCAGAACAAAGGACATACATGTCTCTCCTTGTCCTATAACCATAAATATAGTAGTATCATCAGGACAATAGACATACATGTCTCTCCTTGTCCTATAACCATAAATATAGTAGTATCATCAGGACAATAGACATACATGTCTCTCCTTGTCCTATAACAATAAATATAGTAGTATCACCAGGACAAAGGACATACATGTCTCTCCTTGTCCTATAACAATAAATATAGTAGTATCATCAGGACAAAGGACATACATGTCTCTCCTTGTCCTATAACAATAAATATAGTAGTATCACCAGGACAAAGGACATACATGTCTCTCCTTGTCCTATAACAATAAATATAGTAGTATCACCAGGACAAATGACATACATGTCTCTCCTTGTCCTATAACCATAAATACAGTGGTATCATCAGGACAATGGACATACATGTCTCTCCTTGTCCTATAACCATGAATATAGTAGTATCATCAGGACAAAGGACATACATGTCTCTCCTTGTCCTATAACAATAAATATAGTAGTATCATCAGGACAAAGGACATACATGTCTTTCCTTGTCCTATAACAATAGATATAGTAGTATCATCAGAACAATGGACCATTTTCATTTACTAGTTGACACTTTCTATGCAACAACAACACCTTTTATGAGAAAAACTTGCCCATACTGTCTATTCCACCCAAGATTGGCATCACTTTCTCACTCCAGAGTGTCCATATTGGCATACAGAGGTCTCGAGTCCAAAAAAAGTTAAGGCAAATTTCTTTCCAACATTTGATAAATTCATAATTGTATTCATCACACATATTTTTCGTTCAAGTAAGACAATATGGAAGCAGTATAATTTATCAGGTGATGGCTTATACTCAAAGTTATATAGTAAAAGGATCTAGATTTATGCTGATTTTGCCATAATGTTCCAGACCAAGTTGCTTTTAGAAATGGATTGATAAGATGAACAAATGAGGTTGACAATTGGTTTGGATTTATAAAGAATGAATGAATGTTGTTTTAAGGTGTATCTACAGCTAAGGTCTTTTAGCGTGCATTATAATGATGTGGATAAATATATATTGCAATTATTTACAGGTTAAAATGTATTTGGCTGAAGAAAAGTAAATCAGAATTTGCAATGAATGAAGGTTTGGATTTATAGTTTGAAAACAATTTTAATAAATGGGTAAAATCGCGTGCAAACTTATTTATAACATATCGAGAATGAGTAGTGGTGGTAACAAATGGGAGGCCCAGTTGGAAGTATAACCTCATATGCATGAGGGAACGTAGATGGTTACCAGGGTAAGTTAGATGAGACAAACAAGCAAAGGATGGTAAAGAAGGATTCACTATTAATGCAGTGGTCAGACGAGTCGAGAAGATGGTCAGAAGTTCTACATTTATAAGAAGAAAGGTCATATTTGTCTTCATGCAGTGGTCAGACGAGTCGGGGACATGGTCAGACATTCACCACGTATAAGGAGAAAGGTCATATTTGTCTTAAACCAGGAGGTGCTTTATGTACATAAATATGTAGTATTGTAATTATTAGATATCAATTGTTGACTCAAATGTAGAGTTATTAATGTTTCAATAGAGAAGATGAAATTGCCACAATTTCTTGAAGGAACCAGGACCAATGATGGTTGAACAATAATGGAGTTAAGTCACTCCTTGTTTTGAAAACGAGTTTGTTTACTCACGAAATCACCTAACACTGATTGTCAGCTGAGGCTACAACTTCTATGCTAACTGTCATCTCATAATCAAGATTTAGTCACTAACATGGTTTGTTTGTTTTGGTTTTATGTAGTTTTCAACAATTCTCAATTTTTTTCTTTTCCTAAAAAATACTATGTTTTGACCAGAAACTGGATTTTTAAATGGTGAAGCATTCTCCATTACCTAGAGTTTGTAACTTTCCACACACAACATAAATCCTCCACATGTACCTCTGTGACACCATAGTGAGAGCATGTTCAGTAAGACACAATCACACACAAAATCTTAAAAGATCCCACAATGTTTATCTCCAGTGCAGAGACAATAAGACTTTTAAAGATCTCAAAGTCCTGTTTACAACTCAATTTCATTGTTTGTATTAGACCTTACGAAAAGTCATTTCAATACAAGACCTGTGTTTACTAGATCTGATGATTACATTACTACTATCATGTCCAACATGGCAACTTTCAAATGTAGACTAACGCAAACAAAGGTTGTTATATGTACTGATATATCTTTATATATATTGACAAATATCTCACAATTGACAACAGTCAAGATTACAAAACAATATTAAGATATCCTTATTGTGGTATGAGACTGCACAAGCTTCAATTAATTCAACAAATAATGCAAAAAGCTGTGGCCCATCAATCAATCAAAAACAGACCACACAACCTTACTGCCATATAAACGTACAATATCTGCGTAAAACAATACATCAATGAACATACAATTGCTTAGAGATATCAATCACTTGTTATTTTAACATAATAACTTTTCAACCGTATCATAGATCCATGATATATCTTCATTATTTGTTCTTTGTCTGCTAGGCAGATCCTACTTAACAAGATACAAACCCACAAATTTTAGAAGCAAAGGTCTCTATTATATGTTCTTGGCCTGCTAGGCAGATCTCGCTCAAAGAGATACAAACCCACAAACTTAAGAAGCAGATATCTCTATTATATGTTCTTAGCCTGCTAGGCAGATCTCGCTCAAAGAGATACAAACCCACAAACTTTAGAAACAAAGGTCTCTATTATAAGTTCTTAGCCTGCTAGGCAGATCTCGCTCAAAGAGACACAAACCCACAAACTTTAGAAACTAAGATTTGTATTTTTTCTATCTTTATTTGCATAGTATTAGGATATATTAAAGTCACAGTGTCAAAATAATGCACTTTGCACACATTTATAGGTGTATGTTCATGTATGTATCGAATTACTCATATATTTATTGCACAGGCATATTGTAACAAGGAGAGTGGACTGTTCTCTCAAGATTGACAGACTCCATGTCTTTATTTAATGTCTATCATTGATAAGAGAAGCATATTTTCTTCAAAATAGATTGTTGCCACTGATCAGATCTTCATCAACAAGTGTTTATGACACGACAACCTTGGTAAGCACCAACTTACAACAACAACAAGAAGAAATGTTGCGAGCAGAGCGCGAACAGAAGGTGGTTCTTGAGGGCGACCGCCAAGAACAACAACCCCTGCTTCAAGACGCCAAAGAGCGCTTTGAACAATTAGAACGGGGCAGAGCAGAAGCAGCTGGCAAAATGCAGGTTAGCTATACATCGTTGGTTTCAGGCCTGGGTTTCACGAAACATCTAAAATACTTCTTCAACCTCCAATATTGAAGATCTTCAAATATTCCCCTAAATTTCTTTTCACGAACGTTTCCCTCGAGTAAAATCTGAGATTGGTTGAATACCTATAATGTGCCATTTTGAATCTCGTTCCTACGTCGCATTACTTCTGTCGTTCTCGGTATACATCGGCCTGGGCAGAAACTATTCACATAAAACAACGGTCTCGATGTTGACCGAGAACGACCGAAGTGTTCCGACGAAAATATGAGTTTCAAAATGGCGGATTATTGGTCTTCTACCTGAAGTTAGAGCACGTGTGATTGTTTCGCAGTGTTTAGGACTTGTACTTATTAATTGTTTGGTTTGCAGAGGTGCCTGACAGAACTTCTCAGAATGACGGACATATTTCCAAACTTTAGAAACGATAAAACGTCCGAAATGTTGGAAACTCATTTTGCGTGCTCTACCATAGTTGAAAAGTCTCTCTGCGAATCGGTTACGAAGTGTAGGAGATAGGGATTTTAGGAGATAGGGATTTTAGACTGGAAAACAAGGTGCGGTCCCCAAATTTCAGAAGCTGTTGCGTGGTGGAAAACTCTTTTGCAAGGCGTGTTGTCATAGTCTGGTATTTGTAGATTATACAAGAGGCTTCGTTTGTAAAGCGTCGATGTTTTATTGTCTCGCTTTTCATGATTATGCCGAAATAAAAGGAATCTTTTTCGAGTATACTATAATCTTAGTTGGAAGTTATTTTTGTTTTAATAAAGTGGATTTGGACGGAAGCTGGACGACTATAGAGTCCCGCTATTGAACGACAACGTGGCAAGAATAGAAAACAACCAATCTGTTGAACTTCACTGGTATTTGCATTGCTAAAACAATGCATACCTTGATATTGGCTGAACACATTACCGACTAAAGCCATACGTTTGCGACTTTTCTCAGACGAATTCCAAAAAGCATTGTGGCAAAAGGAGAAATTGCTTGTGACAAGCAATTTCTTCTTTTGCCACAATGCTTTTTCAATCTATTCACATATCACAACAACATAACGGAAAGTTGTTTCACAGTTTTACTAAACTTTTTAAATGCGTCTGCTTCAAGTAAAAACATATCGTCTGTAGGTGTTTAGCTGTAGGTGACGGTCTCAATGGACTAGTAAATGTAAACTTCTCTAATGGTCAAGATTTCAAGCGTTCCTTTCTCATATGGAATTGTTACTTCTTCACCAAGAACATTTTTGCAGCGGACTGGTCTTTTGTTTCAATCCAGGAAATATGTTAAAAAATTAATATATATGAATTTAGTCATATCTGTACAATATTTGAAACAGAACAGTGAATATATTTTCTTGTTTTGTGTTAATTACCGTTTTGAGGTTGATAGCCTTCCTAACATTAATCGAAGAAATGCCGTCTGTATGCTTAACAATTTTACATATGGACATGGGTGCTTTAAAAGAAATTGTACTCACGATATAAAATACGTTAATTTCCAAATATAAATCCTTATTATCGAATTCCTCGAAATTCACGTATTTTAGTTTTTCATGTTTGGCTTTATTATTCGTGTTCACTTCATATGTATTAATGTGTGTTACACTTCACTTTAGATAGGCGTTCTACAAACGACACTTGTTCGCAATGGTACAAGTAACATCTTAATATGAGTCTGGTTACATGCAAAAATGTCGTTCTTATGTTTGATAAAACTATAATACCAATACCGTACAACGTTCGATATAACATGTTATCATATTCTTTGATCAAGTAATCTGCCACGCGTTTTCCTCGATAATTTCCAAAGATTTTCGTATAGTTATCTACTTTAAAATGTCTATCACGGAAGAGTTAGGGATCTTATCGGTTTCGAAAGTTGTAACAAATATCGCCTACGGAGATAACCCTGCCATGTGGTCAGAGTGCAAAACTTCGAAATCATAAAGCACTTGTCCGCGTGGGACCAAATCATATTTGTGGAAGATTTTGACTTCCATGAGAGGTCCTCTTCCGATTATCTTACGGATTGTTGATGGCTCTTCCGGTCAAGACCAGCCCGAATGGACAGTCTTGAAGACTGGGGTTCATCTCAATCGAATATTAGCCGGGTATTGTGAATTAACTTAAAGTCGTTTGACAACGCCATGTAAAACCTTAGAAAACAAGCAAGCAAGTACATACATACCATCTCTGCATAATTTTGATTGAATTATATCAGTGTTTAACCTTGTAGCAGTGTTCTGCTCATTAATTTGATAACGACAATCAAAATATGATTTTTGCAAGAAAATATATCTTTTCATGGCATCGAAATTGCGATAAACTTTCGCTTGCATTCTTAAAGAGGCGATTTCAATTTCAATATGGCGTGTTGTACCGTTTTATGTTTGTAACGTTTTGCATGTAGTCCTATTGTTCTATCAAATTCGTAAGGATATTTTGTTTGGATTGACTGTCACAACCGCTGACGCATTTTGTTTTGTCATTTAACTTCAATGATTGTTCATAAATCACACGCCTACCTATCATTCTAGAATTCCAATGTAAGATTCGCAAATGGAAGAGTTTGACAAAAAGAGACCAGGTATAGTTAAGTGAGGGATAGGTGAAGTAAATGTAGAACTTGAATATATTATATAGTACCGTTTTCATTTCATCCAAAGTCATAGATTGGTTCTAAGACAACTCTAAATCTTGTCACAAATTTAGAAAAAAACTAATCTTACATATATACAAAAAGAGACGACATCAGAGATATGCACATATTCTTGTGACTGGCTAATGATTGTAAAATTGAACCTTTAAATTTGATGTTTGACCGATATGTGAGCCATTTTGTCTTTTTTTCAAATTGTGATGAACATTCATATATGGATTTTGATGTATTTATTCTATAAAGGAGTTAACTGTCGTCTGATTCAGTTTTCTCGGCACAAACAAAGGTCAAAAGAAAAGATTACATGTGCTAGCAAACAGTCGTCTTAGAAACATCTTACCATTTCAGTTTCATCCTATAGATAGATATCACAGCGAAATTAACAGTTTTCTTCCTTCATTTTTTTATGATATCGTTAACTATTCCCATACTCAATGTATATGTAAACATACATATACGCGGACGTTCGCATGCGTATACATGTACTTGTATATGAATATTAAGATTGTTGCACCGTGTAATGTAGTTACTATAAAAAAAATGTTCAATAATTTTGAAAAACAAATCTTGTCTTTGAAATGTCATCATCCTGGAAAGAACATTATAAGCAAATGTGGCCTTTCGTCTTAATTTATATGACAAATACACTTATATAATTGGGGCATTTTACAAGTGAAAATTCTCTTCCAAAAAATCGTGTTTTTATGATAATATACAGGAAGTGTACAATTATGACTTACCCATTTGTTCAAGTAAATTTGCGGCTGGCCTGTGATCAACCTGTTTGCTACTCTAAGTATCTTACCTCATCAAAATAAAGCAGATATTTATCGTTTTGGAAATGAGACGAAAGAAAAATCTAGTTTAAAATAATTACCCTTCATTCTAAAGGCTAAATAACGTGGGATGATTGACACATCTTTCATTTTCAATTAAAACAAGCGATGCTTATAATTTTTATATCACTCATTTTGACCGATATGGTCATTAAAAGATAAGCAAAAAATAAAATCATGACGTTGTAATGGACGGTGTAAAAGACGTTTTCTCTCATGGAAAAAGTCGTATTGCCTTTATGGAAAAAGTCATATGTTATTATAACATCATTCATTTATTTGCCGATTTTGGGCTATTCGAAACTATGCCTCATTCGAAAAAGACCTACGATCCGGTGACTTTGAATAATCGTAATTCGACTAAATTAAATTCCTCGAAACAAACGATCTTTTTATATTGATTAAACCTTTCCCAAACAACGCATTTTCGACTGTCTCAAATTGAAAGAGTTTGCAGACGACATTTCAAAAGTGATGAAATTGGAAAATAATCTTCTGATAGGGCAGAAAACATTGTGGGAAAAGGAAAACATGCTCGTTACGAGTAATTTCTCCTTTTCCAACAATGTTTTCTAAGGTCGTCTGCAACAAAGTGGTCAAATGTTGTTATTGTTTGGGAAAGGGTTAACACAAATTCTCTGTTTCATGAACGTGTTACTAAACTCAGCTGCTTCAGATGGTGATGGGTTATAATACCAAATTTGACAATCCGATTATTAATCGAACTAACGTTTTTCATATCCATTTGCTTGTGTACTAACATTATTCATTACTTGCATAAGAATACCTTATTTAACCATTAAACATGTAATGTACACATCATGTTAATTGGATAATTGTATACTTATTGACATTTGATGAACTCAAATGGAGTTCATCAACGTCTTGTTTAAACTTTTATGACTAATACATCCTTTTGAATTTAATAAAAGGAGAAACAGTTTAAACTATTCCTCGAAATGTAACAATGTAGACAACTGCAACTAAATTTGCATTAAATCCATAAATCATTGCCTCCCTTGGTAAGATATAGTTCATACCTCGTTTTTCATGTATATTTTCTTATCAAAGAAGATTTTCATTTATTATTGTGCTATGTAACTTGAGAGTAATTGCTATGGTTCCATACATCTTTCTTTTTAAACAAAATGTGTCTTTGAAATTAAAAGGATTGACGACTTAAATACAAGAAAACTCAAGATACCCATTCTAACTTTTAATATCTCACATGCCTTTTTTAATCTATTGTTGGCAAGATTAACCCTTTACCAAACGCCATTTTTTCGACTGTCCCAAATTGAAAGAGTTAGCAGACAACATTTCAAAATGTGATGAAATTAGACAATAATATTCTGATAGAGCAGCAAACATTGTGGTAAAGTAGTGTTTTCCAGAGTCTTCTGCAACAAAGTGGTCAAAAGTCGTTATTGTTTGGTAATGGGTTAATTACTGATATTATTCAAGAACCATTCCTTTTTCGTATTCCGGACTCATAGATTTGTTGTCTTTTTGAGTGGGAACGGTACATGTTATTATCCTTAATGTTAATGATCTAATATCAAAAGAAGTTTACTTTGCGATTATGAACTCAAGCATATATGTGTTTTCTCTGGAAGGAATGCGTCATTAGTATATCGTTTCAAAGGAAACAAAATGATGTTATTAGATAACGTTTCGTTTATAAAAGTCTTTTGTCAGAGTTCATTGCAACTAGTCCTTCGGATGAGACTTTAACCCTTTCCAAAACGCCAAATTCTCGACTGTCCCAAATTAAAAGAGTTTGCATACGACATTTCAAAATGTGATGAAATTAAAAAATGATCTTCTGACAGGGCAGAAACATTGTGAGAAAAGGAGAAATTGTTCGTTAAGAGCAATTTCTCCTTTCCCCACCATGTTTTCAATTGTCATCTGCAACAAACACGTCAGATATCGTTATTGTTTGGTAATGGGTTAAACCAAGGTCCACTCCTCATTGTAGCTATTGGCACATACAAAATGGACGTAAAACAAACAACACAGATAATTACTCACCGAAAAAGTATTTTTCTTTCTTCCAGAAAGCCACGGATAAACTTCATAAGGCCGAAAAAGATCGACTTATCATGGAAAAGAGGGTTAAGTTGTACAAAACGAAAACCTCGGCTGGCCTGAACCGACCCATACAGCCGCATGTAGATCCTCTGGTTACACACAGGGGACCGGGAGCGTTCTGCCAAAGGGACTTCGTTAAAGTTGCCACAGATGACCAACAACATGTGAGTAGTGTGACGTCTGAAGATCAGGCTGAAAATTGTGATGCTACAATGCCTGAGCTTACTGATAAACTATCGATGAAGACAGATAAAAACGAAGACGCACAGGCTGGTAATGACATTGGTGTTCTGCCTGACCTGACTGATAAACTACCAGTGAAGGCAGACATAGACTAAGACACTCAAGAGGTGTCAAAAACAGATGCGAAAAAGGAGGACACTGTTGCACACGCTGACTTACAGAACAACGCTTCGGGAGAAGATCACTCTACTGAACTTCAAACTGAATTAAGCGAAATGAGTTGTGAGCCGCCGCTTAAAGAACATGCTATTGAACAAGCTGGTGTCGAAAAGGAAGCTGACACTCAGATGGATAATCCTGAAATTCCTGAAAATGTCAACAAGGATAAAACCGAAGCATCAACAGAAGATGATGCACAGACAAATCTTGTCAGCACAGATGAACCAATTGACAAAACCAACTATTCGACACAAAGTCCCGATAAAAACACAGATACGGATATAAAGCTTGGAAGCTCAATACAGATAAATGGCGATGCTGTCACACACTGTGACACTACCAATATATAAATATCTGATAACAATAATTGGACAGAAAAGTACCTAATCACAGATGGTCATCAACCTGGGGTAGAAGCTGATGTAGCAAAAGAACTTGACAACCAAGCCGAGCCAACGACACAAAGTCTAGCCACAAACGCACGCGCTTATGGTTACTTACAGAAAAATGATATTGCCAACACTAACAAAGATGATAAAGTTGATCAAAATGAATGGACTGACCAATACTTGATCGCAGATGACGAAGGTAATGGTGAACAACAGGACAAAAATTTTAATGTTGGTGTCATGACATAAGTCTATTTCTAAAGGAATGAGAATTGAACAAAGAATTTAAACTTGATTTGATCTAAATTAGCCACATGTATTAGATTGTAATGGAAAATCACGCTATTACATCAATTTAGGATTCATATTGCGACTTTCAGCAGTACACACATCGATACATCTGGGTAGAGTTTTACCAATACTTACGCTAAAAATCTGCGTTCACATGGATATTCCGTAATATTTTAATATTGGGACATTGGTTATTAGAAATTAGAGGTCCTTCAAACACTTCTTATGAAGTGTCACATATCTGATTACACTGGAAAGACGCGTTAAAGATGGATATAATCATTCTCAGAAATACATGCTTCTATCGTGTTATTTATTATTTGAATATAAACTTTTTATTCATTTACATGTATTTCCATTCCACTTGATTGATATATCTTTTACGAAATAAATCATGAATGCTTGATTTGTGTTATTTAAGTTTATAACTACTTCCTGCTTAAACCAATATATATCTGTGTTCATTAAATATTCGGTTGAATGGCTCGATACCGAATGGTCGGTGTTTGACGAGGGCTAGATACTTTTGAATGTGTCGAAATATTTTGATATCACTTGAAATCCACTTCAGACATAATCTTTACTTCGAATGGGTGAATACACGAATGAGCAAATAAAATAATCGGTTAAAAGCTGTTCTAATGAATATTGGCACAACTCAATAATTTCTGCTGGAAATGGGCTTACATTCGGCAGAGTGGCATGTATTAAAGACATATCTGGCAATTTCTCTGTGGAGTTGGGTTCAGGTCGAAAATTGGCAATTAAGAGGCCAAGGGAATTGAGTTCACCTCTGAGTAAAGCATGATTTAAGTTCAATAACCAAGTTTTGTGATTCGCGTTTGACAGAGCAGACTTTGAAAAGCATGTGATCTTGTTTGTTCATCATTAATTGTTTCGATTTACACGAAAAATCGCCTTTGACAACAAATTTCTTAGTTTGAATAAAGATAAACAGACACAAATATAAGCTGTTGATGTGAACATAGTATCATAAGTGTGTATTATTGAGTGATTCACATTTGAATAACAGAGACAAAAAAGAATTAACCTATTCTCCCTTTGCCAGACTAATCTGAACTTTGACTTCTTCCATGCATTATTATTCACTTTTTAAGGAAATGTTTTATCATGAAATATCCTTTTTTCTAAAAACTGAATGATGAACGGTTAAGTCACCCAAATTCTATGTGAAATGTAATACAATAACCTAAGTTACACTCTTTATCAAGAGTGAAACCATTCCACGCTAAAACACAGCAACAAACAACGGATTAAAATCTTGAAATTTTATTCAGTGATATATTGTAATTTCTATCGATTAACCCTTTACCAAACACCAAGTTTTCCACTGTCCAAAATTGAACGAGTTTGCAGACGACATTTCAAAATGTGATGAAATTTGAAAATAATCTTCTGATAGATCAAAAAATATTGTGGGAAGAGGAGAGATTTCTCGTTATGAGCAATTCCTGTTTTCCACAGTGTTTTACAGATTCGTCCGCAACAAAGTGGTAAAATGTCGACAATGTGTGGTAATGGGTTAAATAACAAAAGGCTGTTCATATGAGCAAACTCAAAACTGGCATGTTACATGTATGACGATTACCAAGATTAAAAGTTTTGTATGTGGCTAAAACATCTGAAAAAGTTTTAACCTTGATATAACGCTTTGTCTGATTTGTCTTTTACGACTCGTCTTAATTCAAAGCAAACGTTTTTTGTGTTTTCAAAAAGTGATACTTTCATATTACGGCGACAGATAAATGAATTGCTCCCACATATCCTAATTAGCAAGGTATATTTTTCGCACAGACGAAGATCTTTTCCTATTAGCACCAATTGATCTTATGTTGAAGTATAACTTAGAGGTATATTTTAATTCGAAACGAATTTCGTATAAATACTTTATGTATTCCCTTCTTTTTTGAAATGTCGGATGTGAAGACATCAAAATCTCTAGAAATCGTTTTGGATTTTAAAACCTTATTTAGCTAAAAAAATATCTGGTGTATTTTTGTTGATAGAAGCTCCGCTTAACAACAAACAATTACCATTAACCAAACAAAAACGACATTTGACCAGTTTGCTGCAGACGACAATGTTTTCTGCCCTTTCTAATGATTTTTTTTTTCAATTTCATCATATTTTAAAATGTCGTCTGCAAACTCTTGGAATTTGGGACAGTCAAAAGTTTGGCGTTTGGTAAAGGGTTATGCTCTAAAGCAAATGTTCGTAGCAGTACATTGGTAGAGTTTAAAGGACAGTTTGAGGGCTCATCGTTCAGGGTCGTCTTGGATCGAATCCGTAGAGCGTCCGCAAGAAAGCATCCATGCCAAGGGAATGGTCCACCTATGTTCTCATACAGATATGCGTGTGTTTGTATTTCTATATTTCAGTGTTCGTGTGCGTATTTGTAAGGATGGAAGTGTAGGTATAGTGCCAGTCATTTAAGGTAAACAGTCATATTATAAACTTTGACAGAAGGGTCTGGCCAAAAAATTCTTACAACTAAAAAAGGGCCATTCACGCTTGTTATTGCATTATTAGATTTTTCTTAACGAGAGCTATATGGATGCTAGTTAGTACCATACACTTATGACACCGAAAATATTTTACTTTTTTTTCAATGGATTAAACATATTTGCGATAAAACGACCTTGGCTAAAAAGTCTTCTACAACCCACTTACCCATGTTCTTGTGCCAAAGAGGGATTCTATCGCTATTATTGCTTTTCTGGTATTTGGCAAAGAAACTTAAGATTTTGCTAAATCTTTCATAAAGTACAATGCTGACACTGTTGAAACCGAATCACATTTTATGTTTGAATGTCGGTTGTGTCAAAGTTCAGAAATGAAATTTAGTAGTTGATAAAATTTCAACACTGTGTACAGTTTCAATAGACTTCTATCCTCAAAAGATGATTATACTATCAACCCATTACCAAACAAAACGACATGTACCCACTCTATTGCAGACGACTCTGGAAACATTGTGGGAAAACGGGGGAATTGCTTGTAACGAGCAATTTCTCCTTTTCCCACAATGTTTCCTGCCCTATCGGAAGATTATTCTTTAATTTCATCACATTTTTGAAATGTCGTCTGCAAACTCTTTCAATTTTGGACAGTCGCAAATTTGGTGCTTGGTAAAGGGTTAAACAGATATCTTAAGTTTGTGTGAAGCCCCCAAACTTATATGACAAATAATGCATGTATACTCTTTTTCTTCTGATTTACAAAATCTGCATTTTTTATATGCGCTGATTCTGTGATAAAATGTTTCAAACTAAACGTTTCCATTCATGATTTTTGCATTATGTCTGTCTGTGTACCTTAAAAGTGAGAATATCCTTATGTTCTAGTTCGTAGGCCTACATTACTGAAATTAAAGATTATTATACAATTGTATTGTAGTTAAGAGTTACATAAAAACCAAAGAAGCTGACGTTTGGAAATCGCAATGAAAGCATTACAAAGAATAACGATCGTTTGATAAAGTGGTCCAATGAATGTCTTTGCGCCATTGTTGGAAACACACCATGAATAGAGTTCTCTTTGTGCAAGGAGTTATTTTCTAAACAACACGGTCGTTATGTTCTTTCGCACGGTAAATGAAGACAATGTCAATTTTGTAGAGCAAGTTCTGCAAAATCGTCCAAAATTCCAACGAAATGATCAAATACATGTTGCAAATAATATAGAATTTTAAAATAAATGCAAAGAGTCATGCAGTACGAATATCTCTTTATACCACTCTGTCTGTTTTGTTTTTCTCTTCTACATGTCTTTTAATTTTGTTTGTTGTTTTGTTAATTCGTAGGGAAAAGCTTTTATTCCTTGTATCAACGAAAATTAAATTGTAACACATGTCCTTTTCCCCAAATAATTGATGTAATTGTTATAACAATATATCTTAATAATACTGTTTTAATGGACGTGGCAAAAAAGGTTAAAATGTCAATGTTTCATACCTTAGTCCTTAGCAAATGAACAACTGTGACATGCGGTACTATGGTACTAACTCGGAGATTTGTGATCGGGAAGATGCATACGTTGAACAATTGATATATTAAACTAAACTAAAGACCATTCTCTATTTCTATTCTTTTAACTTGCTGAAATCCCGTTATTTCGTCAGATACTGTAAAATAACCCCCGTGCCTTTCAGCGCTTTTATGGGAAAGACTGTTAATACATAAACGCAGAGATTCCTTTTCGGCCATCTTGCTAACGTCAAAATGAAAAAATCGATTTTGGAAGACCTACATATAGAAGGTTTCTAAGAATAGCACCTCTTGTTCTGTGTTTTTCTCGTTATTTACGGAACAAACCATTTTAAACGGTTTGCAATATCAGCCATACAGAGGATTTATATCTTTTTGTGAGATTATTGGGAAGCTATCAATAGTTTAGTCTGATCTTGCTTTGGTAATTGATATTGTCATCTTATCTGTAGAAGGCAATCTGATTCGAATCTTAAAATTGCCAATCTATGAGAGCGTCTTTTTAAAAAAGTCTATGATGCAGTAGTGGTTGGGAGATTTGGCTTTCCCTAGGTAATAGAGCACTTGTTTTCATTTCGATATTTACATAACACAACGAAAATACAGCGATATTCCGCATCTATATAGAATATATTATGTATGGTATTATGTTTGAGTTTCTATACCAGGTTCCTGGATGGGTAAACCGACCGCCGCACTTTGACTGAACTATTGTTGAAAACGACATTTAACCCCAATTCAACCATCATCCCAACCAAACGTTATTGAACAAAACTGTTTGAACAGTTGAATTTTGATTCACGAACCATGATAAGAGGAATTAAGAGTCTCGAATGGTCAACTATTGATCAACTATTGTTTTAATTGTTTATGTAACCATTGATGATAATAAACACTCGTGTTAACCTATTTTCTCACACTGGCAATTGCGATGGCTACAAATAGAAACCAACAACTGATAACTAGTATCTTATCTTTATTATACCCCTGGGTATCGTTTACACATTACTAATTAAACACGTGATTAGTCGAACCAGAAACGGTCTAGTCCCACAAGTAAATCACCGGACAAGTCTCGAGTAAATGTGTGTTTACGAAACCTTGGCGAAAAGTACCATATCGGAGGGATATGCATTATCGGTGAAGGAAAACAAGTTCGGGTTGTCATATCGTGGGTCAATCGTATCTACCCAGGCATTTTCGTAACCTGAATAATGTGTTTCGTATGATGAGTGTAGGGTTACACATTTTGTGATAGTTGTCCGGGTTAATAACACATTTCCTATGAGCGTCCACGTTAAGTAGTTATCTATATGGAAATGTTGAACATCAATTAAAAAAAGTTTCTTTTGGTCAGTAACTAAAACGTAACAGTGAAATTAAAAGTAATGATATACTATTGTTCCCTGATTGAAATAAGATGAGTGTGTAGATTTTGCGTTTGACATTTACGTTCGACACCGCTAGAAGAACGAAAGTAGTATTGAAAGAAGCAATATGGCGGCTTCCATATTATGTCCGAGGTGTTTTTAGTGCATAAAACTTCAGATTGATCTTTGGTTCACCTCAATATAGATTCCAATGGATTCAATCGTGAAGCAACAAACGAATAGCGCTTTGTTTTGAAAAAAAACACTTTGAAGGAACAGATAAGCTTTAATAAAGGGCTTCGGGTTTCCCCTTTCTTTCGCGACGCGGCCCTGTTTGTTCAAATAATCTAATAACGTGACTGCCGAACCAAATGAAAAAGTAAGTGAATCACTGATGGAGTAGTTCATCTCGGACCGAAATTGGAAACATTGTGAGAACATGTTGTATTTATTCCTTTCTTGAATAATCAATATGATTTCTAGCCATTGCGGTAAAGAAGAAAAATCGCATTTTACAACAAAAATCGACACTTTGACCAAACCGACTTTAAACCTCCTCAAGTTTGAAGAGTCCAAAAAGGTCATATGAAATCGAAACATATAATTAGTATTACTTGACGGATATGAAGTATTGCTGACAAAGGGGTAATTTGTTCCTTCTCCTTTATAAACGGTAAATGCATTAGAAAGCTATCCGCAAACGCCTCTTAACCAATTTCTCTAAAAGTAAATATATTACTGGTCCAAATTGAAATCAACAGCAGACGACCTAAGAAAAGGTATGCATGAAATACCTTTACTGTACGATATTATGTTGAAACCATCATCACAAGATTGTGATTCACTGCTCATATGTGGCAAATCGTCCTCTTTCTCATAGGTTTCTTTCAAAAGCCTTAACCCTTTCCCAAACAATCACGACATTTGACGACTTTGTTGCATACGACTTTAGAAAACATTGTGGGAAAAGGAGAAATCGCTCGAAACGAGCATGGTTTTCTTTTCCCACAATGTTTTCTGCCCTATCAGAAGATATATTCCGATTTCATCACATTTTGGAATGTCGTCTGCAAACTCTTTCAATTTGGGAGAGTCGAAAATGTGTTGTTTGGGAAAGAGTTATGCAACGGATGCGACAAAGAGAGGGATCATAGAGTAATGGGTTATAATCCAGACGACATCAAGTAAATGGTACGTACAAAACGTCCCATTGGTCCATATGAAACAATAGCCTGGCATTTTGATATTAGGCCATTACTGCTCATATTCTATACCTTTCTAACAAGTTGGAGAGTGAACACATTCTTTCTCTATTTGCGGAAGTATTAGTCAAGGTAAAACATTCGTTCTGGTTAGTTAGTAAACAGGTTTTCATATATTTTTGTTGTATCTTTGTCAACCATGAGCTGTATATGCTTCAGTTGAAATAAAATGTTTTTTCTTCATAAACGGAACAACAGATAATTGGGTATTTAGTTCTGAAAAAAAAAATTGCTTTTATCATCCTTTCATAATAATTATTGTCTTTGACTATTATCAGTGTCACGTTCAGTTTTAACTACTTTGAATCTTTATCATTTGTCTTGTCATTGTCAGTTTATCATTATTATTATTATTATCATTGACTCTAATCATTGTCCTGTTCGGATCTAACTACCTTGAATCATTATCACTTGTATTTTCAATTGTTATCATTATTATCATTATTTTCATTATTTTCATTATTTTTATTATTTTCATCATCAACCTCAGCAGAAGGATCAGCATCATCAATCCCTTCTTCTTGTTGTTACAGTCATTAACCTGTTTTGTAAATAATGTATAAGTGTACCTTTGTTTTCGTTTTACGGTAAAACACATTAGGACTTGTTAATTATAAATGAGACTCAGGTAACGAGTTTTTTATAGTTCTGCCATACCGAAAATTGCACATAAAATACAGAAGAGCGTTTTACAGTGCAACTTCAATTATGTTTCAATAATCCAACTTTAAAAAAAATTGTAAAGCCAATTAATTTAAATCAGTGTTATTGTACTCATGTCGAATACCGGTTTCCAGTTGATATTGGATTAGTTTTTATTTTCAGTCGGATGAACTTGCAAGTGAATGATATAATCAAAAGTGGAAAGAGTTTTAGAGGAAATTAGGAATTCGGAATATAATTTGAACGGTTTATTCCTGTACTTTGGGAATGGTTGTAAACCTGTTTGCATTTGTCTGTAGTTATTTCTGTAGTCTATTGCAGCTTATTTTCATGAGCATTTCTGTTGAGAATTACTTATAAAATAAAGGTCAGTAAGCGCGTTGGCTATTTTTGATGAATGTATAACCAATTCTCAATTATGTAAATATGCAACTTGTCTAGTCTAAGGTTTATAAGAAGTGGTTCTATGTCGATAAGAAAATGGGGAAAGACTAGCATCATTGGTGTACTACCTCGAACGCACCACCAACAATCTAACACCTCTTTTTTTTTTTTTTTTAATTTTACAGACCAATAATCCTCAATTCAGTCACAGAAGAAAAAGTTAACCAAACCAGATATTAAAGAATGACAATTATGCGAGTTTCTTTGACAGCCCTCCTAATCCTCACGCTTCAACACGCGAGGTCAGAGGTCCTTTCCGGTTCGTTTGAGATAACCAAGGTCACGGAAACGTCATATGGACGACCGGTGAACGCATTCGATTGCCAGAGTTTGATGGAGTGCTTTCTCGAGTGTCAGAGGAGCGCCGAATGTCAGTCTGCTGTATACGACAAGACCTCACGACTGTGTAAAACAAACGCAATGGCAGTCCGTCCTTCTACACTACAGGGTTCGATCGGCCCCGGGGTGCAGCTGTACTCCTATGGTGGAAAGGTAAGAATGTTTTTATTTGTTTGTTTGCATACTTTGTGAAGGAGGCTTAATAAAGCCCATCGTGTCACTCTCACTGATTGCTTTTTTGACAATACACCAGTAATCGCGCCGGTTTGTGAGTTGGTTCCGGCAGTTTCACCCCGTCTCACGGGGATTCGAACCCGAAACCCTGGGTAAAGTAGTACGACGCTCTACCACTGTGCCACTGTGCCACTGTCGCCAACATTCATTTTTTGGTTGAATACAACTCTGTATTGCTTAAAGGCACACGAAAGAATATGAGTACAAATACATTACTGAAAGAATAAATACATGGAGTTCTTTTCTGTTCATAAAATCTACGAAAATTAAATTATGAATCCTGTGAGACCCTATTTAATAAACTACTTTAACATTAGTTATTTTGTGCTTGAAATATATAGTTGTCTCTAATCCAATGATGTTTATCAACATTTGTGTATCGAATCTGGCCAAAGGTTTACCAAATGATATAATTTGGTATAGCATAAGTCTCCTTTCATGAGCCTTTAAGTTTTATCAGGGCAACAGTTCATCTTTCTGTGCACCTGTGTAGTACTCTGTCAGTGACAATCTAGCACAACGCGCCTTTCCCAGAAACTCCCCACAATTTGACAGTTTGTCGCCATTGTTGAATTGAAACCGGAAGGTTCCATCTCTACATACTAATGCAAACTATTTTTCCGGACAAAAGGTGCTAGCTTATATGAATATATCCTAACACGTTCACTTAAAACGAATTATGTAATGAATCCATTTGACCCTCTTAGAGAAGGCAATTCCGAAATAAGCTATGGCTAGCGTCGGTGTTTATTAAACTGGCGAAGAGAGGGAATCTTTGGGGGGTTTTCACGGCATAAGAAAACATTTCTAAATCAGTCAAACTCAATTCTCATAAAATGAGGCTACATTAGTTGTAGTAATAAAAATAGTAGTAAAAGCCGTATTAGTAGTATTAGTAGTACTATTAATCAGTTATGGAAAATGAGAGTAGTTGATACATACAAGTACATAATATTTTATTGAATTATAAACATAACATGTTATATAACAATTTTAACAAACATTTTAACAAAGACATGGATTTACAGAAGAGCTTTTCATTCATTTAAAGGACTAATTCAATTTCGATTTCGTTAAGCATAATATATATACTTTGACAGATTAAAAATAGTTATCTTTGAATGATTTGAAAATAAATTGACAAATTTATGCATACTTGGCCATGTATGATAATACCTCTTTATATATTTTGTTCTTAAATTTGTATGTTTTGGACAAATTAATAAAAAGTGAAATTCATACAAGTACATATGTATACGCATACATAGGCCATAGTTCGTGGAAACTACTACCATAGGATGATAGGTAAATAGACTGACCCTTTTGGGGTAACACGACTGGTCCGTACAATATTTATCAAACCGTTTTAATGGAACATTGCAGCAGAAATTGGTAAGTAGATTTACATACATTGATGATAACCGTCCAACTTACACCGAAACTCATATGGGACATGCGGTTATCTACGTCGTCACAAAACAAAGGGGTTTAACCCATTACCAAACAATAACGACATTTGTTGCAGACTATTATGGGAAACATTTTGAGAAAAGGAGAAATTGCTCGTAACAAGCAATTATTCCTTTTTACACAATGTTTTCTGCCCTATCAGAAGATTATTTTCCAATTTCGTCACATTTTTAAATGGCGTCTGCAAACTCTTTAAATTCGGGACAGTCAGAAATCTGGTGTTTGGTAAAGGGTTAAAGCATGTTTCAGAAGATGTCTCTGTTTTGCGATACGATGGCAAAGATACCAGTATGTACTGCAAAAATGAAAACGACCGAATGCTTCATGAAGTATGTATGATGTAAACCAAATATATTCCACACGAGCTGGACCAAAGCCGCTGTTTGATAGAGTCAACGAGGCATGGTTTTTTCACCTATCACCAAAGATTATTTGGGTTGATTTGGAAGAACAGCTGTATGTTTTTGGTGCATTATTTACTATACAGATGAGAAAACACCAAGACCATAAGTACATGGAGAGACTGCCTCCATGTAACTAGATGTTTTAAAATAATGCGTAATTCAGGGATAGAGCGTCGGCCTCTTGTACCGAAGATCCCTGGTTCGAAACCCCATGAGGCGGGACTTACCTAGTCCGAACGATCTAGACGTAGATATTTCATTTGCACAGTTACCGCTTGGATCATCCGAGTTAAGACTGACCCAAAAATCGGCGCGAGTACAGGTTAAGTATCCAGGAAGCAGTCATCGAGAGTGGCTTTGAACAAGCTTCAAGCTTCCTTCACAAGGAATGATTTACGTCATTGACCAACTACCAAATGTCAAATTTTCGACTGTCCCAAATTGAAAGAGTTTGCAGACAACATTTCAAAATGTGATTTAGTTGGAAAATAATCTTCTGTTAAGGCAGAAAACATTGTGAACAAAAGAAAGATTGCTCTTTTCGAGCAAAGTTTTCGACTGTTCCAAATTCAAAGAGTTTGCAGACGAGATTTCAAAATGTTATGAAATTGCAAAATAATATTCTTATAGGGCAGAAAACATTGTGGGAAAAGGGGAAATTGCTCGTCACGAGCAATTTCTCCTTTTCCCAAAGTGTTTTCCAGGGTCGTCTGCAATAAAGTGGTAAATGTCGTTATTGTTTGGTAATGTATTAAAACACATTCTATCAGGTTATAGAGACTTTAACCACCATGCGCATGCCCTGTACAACAAACGATCACTGCGTGGACACCCGCTCCCATTGCAGGGATGGCATCTGTAAATGTTATCATGGTTACGCCCACAACAGCGCCACCTACTCCTGTGTACCTTTAACCACCATGCGCATGCCCTGTACAACAAACGATCACTGCGTGGACACCCGCTCCCAGTGCAGGGATGGCATCTGTAAATGTTATCATGGTTACGCCCACAACAGCGCCACCTACTCCTGTGTAACATGTAAGTAACGGGGATCATCATAAGAAATATTAACGATTCCTGTTTTTAACGCATTACTACTATCCAGGAGTTTTCAAGCCGATGAAAGATATAAGTTAGTAAGATAGTGCCATAGTGTCCATGTATTCTAGCTTGAGTTCTAACCAATATAATGCTGGAACCGGCTTCATGCATCATGCTTCATTCAATAGATGTAAAACAAATACGGTGAATCAAATGTCGGTATTGTTTGGGAAAGGGTTAAAGGTCTGACAGCTTCACTTACAAATGTACATACGATACATTTATAATGATTTTGGGCATGACAGTGGCAAGAATAAGTATTGTGATACAGTAAAGCGCTCGACTCATAGTCCAGAATTCCCGGGTTTGATGCCGGGTGACGCCTCTGAAAATTTCAGAGATACTTTCTAGTATTTCCCACCTCACCAGTCCTTCGGATGAAACTTTAAACCGATGTCCCGCCCTGTGAGTAGCCTAATTTGGCTTATACGAAATGGACGTAAAGGCACCGATATTATATCATACAATCATATCGACAAATAGTTTCAAAATTTGTATCGAGAATTAACCTTAGTTTTTGGTATTGTAACGAACCGAGCAAATAAGCCTCTCAAAGACACAATCACATTCGATCAGGAAAAACACAGTCGTCTATTGATCAGTTTTGCTGTTCATTTAGATATACCCGCATGTTTTCTATAACAATGCATTAGGTTCCCTTATTTACAACAACGTTCCGAGAACGTTACAGCATCTGTTATATATACTTATATACCTTGTGTTCGGCTTGGAAGCCAAGAACTTGAAATGATATCGCTTCTCTCCGCGTGGGATCAAATCACCGTAGCAATAGTTTTGCATTTTCATGCGAAGTAATCCCCCAGCAGACTTACGGAATGCAGATGGTTCTTACCCGTCTTGACCATCCTTTATGAGTTGTTACCCATGTGGTTTCTCCATCAACAATTAGCCGGGCATTGTAATATAACTGAAATACTTTTGAGATGATGTGAAACCAAACCAACCCAAACAAACAAACAAACAAACAGTTACTTGTTTTACAGCATGTTCCGTCTATGGCTCCACCTTCCAGAATGGAAATGGGCCGGTATATCGGCGGTTATAATGATGAGGTCATCAATTCTTCAAACGAGGCGGATTGTGAAACTCGTTGTCTTCAAGTGCCAACGTGCAGAACGTATGAATTCTGGTATTCGTCACACACGTGCTATATCCAAAGTGTGACATCTCTGACGTCAATTTCGTCTAGTTTGGACGACGTTAACCTGTACACAAGGGACTGTGCATGATCGTATATCTATTCTATGTTGTGTATGACTTTTTAGACACATTTCGTATACAATACAAATACAATACAAAATCTTTATTTGCAATACTATACAAAATTATCTGCATATTACAAAACAATAGAATTGATTCAAAATAGAACTGATGTTATGAAAGGACAATGTATAAGTGTTGATTAACATATACTGTATTTTAATATAAATCATAATAGGCTTAGAAAGTTCTGTCTCAAAATGTTGCTGGTATAAATATTGCACATGGTTTCCTATATTTGTTATTCGTCATGTTTCGTAACGCTTTCATTTTGTTTTGTTTCGTTTTGTTGTTGTTTTTATGAAGCCAGTGGTTAAAGCTTTTGACCGGTTCATTATGCGAGACGTTCGCTTATTATGGTACTAAACATATCACTTGTCGAAGTAATCGTCAACTAATACCAAGAAACGTAAGGATATGGCTTAAGTGCATTACTTGTGACATTAAAGATGAGTATCATTATGTTTTGAAGAGTCCACAATACATTTCTATGAAAATATAATATATACATGAGTTTCAATACAAAAGACCAAGCATGCTCAAATTTGTTCAACAATTTAATTCATGGGATTAAGATTGAACAGACGTTCTCAAAGTTGCTTTTAACCCTTTCCCAAACAATAACGACATTTGACGACTTTGTTGCAGACGATTTTAGAAAACATTGTGGAAAAAGGAGAAATTGCTCGTCACGAGCAATTTCTCCTTTTCCCACAAGGTTTTCTGCTCTATCTGAAGAATGTTTTTTTCTTTCATCACATTTTGAAATGTCGTCTGCAAACTCTTTCAAGTTGGGACAGTCGAAAATTTGTTGTTTGGGAAAGGGTTAAAGAAAGAACATCTCCCACGCAAAACATGATTTAGATCATTGTTGAAGTTCATCCACATCGAAATTGAAGTAATTGTTAAAGATGTGTTTAAGTGTACTTTGCTTATTAATCCGTATGATATAAAAATATGTCTTTATATATGTTGTTTGGTAAAAATATCTCCACACCCATTTGGTGGTCAAATAAAGGATAGAAAAAATATCTCCACACCCATTTGGTGGTCAAATAAAGGATAGATATAACTTACATATAATCAAATTATCATTTCTTGTCCTTAAATTGATGTGATTGGTTTATGTATTGGCTATCACCCGGTCAAGCAATCGCTTACTGGGGAAACTATTAGAAATTTGCAATAACCTAAATGTTTGTTCTATTATTAAATGTACTAAATTGTACCCACATTAGTATTGCGACCTTTATCAGAATGTTTACTTTAGGGGTTTTTATTGTTGAAATCTCCTGAAAATGGAGGTCATATTAGATATCACGATAGAGGAAAACAAACATTAACTCGAATATAGAAAAAGAAAACTTGGAGAAAATGTTAATGCTTCGCGATTGAAGGACCTTCCAACTGATATAAAAATGTAGTTTAATGGTGACGAAATAGATGCTTCACGTAAATCTTTATGATGAATCCGGCTACACCCATGCGGTGGAATCTCGATTATTTTGGCTAATACCTTAACCTTAACCTGTACCAATGAAGGATGAAGTTTTGTAATGTACTTACATTAGGTAAAGATACCTACTCAAACTTTCTGGTTAAGCATCAACATGGAAGAAGCTTTCATGCTTTATAAAACATGTAAACAAGCCAGCTAAGTAATTAAGTAGCCCCATAATTTCCCTAGGTCTTGTTGGTTTGGTCAGGGCGTACGGGCACATGTCTGCAAGATAAGTCATTTTGAATAGGCAGCTTCGAGAATGCAGTCTATTGAAATGACGAGCTCAGTAAGAAGACGATAGAACAAGTCTTTTGATTACAACGGAGTATTCGAGAATTTTTGCTGCAAAAGCTTTACCGGTGATAATCCGCAGACGAGGTCTAGATAAGAGTGTAGACTGGATTACCTGCCCTTAACATTACATTGGTTACTAATTTATTATAGTACGACGGAACCAGACTAGATAAGAGTACAGCTCTAGTCCGTAGACGAGGTCTAGATAAGAGTGTAGTCTGGATTACCTGCCCTTAACATTACATTGGTTACTAGTTTATTATAGTACGACGGAACCAGACTAGGTAAGAATACAGCTCTAGTCCGTAGACGAGGGCTAGATAAGAGTGTAGTCTGGATTACCTGCCCCTTAACATTAAATTGGTTACTAGTTTATTATAGTACGACGGAACCAGACTAGATAAGAGTACATCTTTATTTCTTAGACGAGGGCTAGATAAGAGTGTAGTCTGGATTACCTGCCCCTTAACATTACATTGGTTACTAATTTATTATAGTACGACGGAACCAGACTAGGTAAGAGTACAGCTCTAGTCAGTAGACGAGGGCTAGATAAGAGTGTAGTCTGGATTACCTGCCCTAAACATTACATTGGTTACTAATTTATTATAGTACGACGGAACCAGACTAGGTAAGAATACAGCTCTAGTCCGTAGACGAGGGCTAGATAAGAGTGTAGTCTGGATTACCTGCCCTTTAACATTACATTTGTTACTAGTTTATTATAGTACGACGGAACCAGACTAGATAAGAGTACAGCTCTAGTCCTTAGACGAGAGCATAAGAGTGTAGTCTGGATTACCTGCCCTTTAACATTACATTGGTTACTAGTTTATTATAGTACGACGGAACCAGACTAGATAAGAGTACAGCTCTAGTCCGTAGACGAGGGCTAGATAAGAGTTCATTCTCGATAACTTGCCCCCTTAACATTACATTGGTTACTAATTTATTATAGTACAACGGAACCAGACTAGATAAGAGTACAGCTCTAGTCCGTAGACGAGGGCTAGATAAGAGTGTAGTCTGGATTACCTGCCCCTTAATATTACATTGGTTACTAATTCATTATAGTACGACGGAACCAGACTAGGTAAGAGTACAGCTCTAGTCCGTAGACGAGGGCAAAATAAGAGTGTAGTCTGGATTACCTGCCCCTTAATATTACATTGGTTTCTAATTCATTATAGTACGACGGAACCAGACTAGGTAAGAGTACAGCTCTAGTCCGTAGACGAGGGCTAGATAAGAGTGTAGTCTGGATTACCTGCCCTTAACATTACATTGGTTACTAATTCATTATAGTACGAGGGAACCAGACTCGATAAGAAAGCAGCTCTTGTCCGTAGACGAGGGCTAGATAAGAGTGTAGTCTGGACTACCTGCCCCTTATCATTACATTGGTTACTAGTTTATTATAGTACAACGGAACCAGACTAGATAAGAATGCAGCTTTAGTCCGTAGACGAGGACTAGATAAGAGTATGATCTGGATTACCTGCCCCTTAACATTACATTGGTTACTAATTTATTATAGTTCGACGGAACCAGATTAGATAAGAGTATAGCTTTAGTCCGTAGAGGAGGGCTAGATAAAAGTGAATAGTCCAGTCAATCTAGCCACAAAAGGGCGTAACCTAGAACAAATTGCAACAAAATTTTCTTTTGCATTTTTGAATAGAACTAGTATACGGAAACAACATACTAAAAATTGGCCAAAATCGGACTTGGGCATTTTATTTTAAGAAAATTGCCTTTGAAGTTCGGACAATTTGGACTATCCGAATATATGTACACTTTAAAATGTAGAATGGGTTGCGTATTCCTTCCCTGTTGATATGCTGCTATTTTTGGGTCATGACATCGGTTTAAATATTTTCTTTTTAAATTCATTAGGTTTATATGATTGAAATCATTTATACAAACAAAAACTAGAGCTTTCACTGAATTCGATGAATACCCTCCCCCCCCGACGGCATCCAAAAAATCCAAAATAGATCATTCTTTCATTCACCGTATATGGTTTACATCGATTGTGAATGAAGCTAATTAAAGCTTGTTCAAAGCCACTCGCGATGACTGCTTCCTGGATACTAAACAAGTAATCGCGCGGGTTTGTCGGTAAGTCCCGGAAATTTTCACCCCGTCAGACGGGGATTCGAACCCGGGACCCTCGGTACAAGAGCCCGACGCTCTACCCTTGCACCAATGTTGGACGGACGGACGGACGGACGGACGGACGGACGGACGGACGGACGGACGGACGGACGGACGGACGGACGGACGGGCGGACGGACGGACGGACGGACGGACGGACGGACAGACAGACAGACAGACAGACAGACAGACAGACAGACAGACAGACAGACAGACAGACAGACACGGACGGACGGACGGACGGACGGACGGACGGACGGACGGACGGACGGACGGACGGACGGACGGACGGACGGACGGACGGACGGACGGACGGACGGACGGACGGACGGACGGACGGACGGACGGACGGACGGACGGACGGACGGACGGACAGACAGACGGACGGACGGACGGACAGACAGACAGACAGACGGACAGACAGACGGACAGACAGACGGGCAGACAGACGGGCAGACAGACGGGCAGACAGACGGGCAGACAGACGGGCAGACAGACGGACAGACATACGGACAGACGGACAGATAGACGGACAGACAGACGGGCAGACAGACGGGCCGACAGACGGGCAGACAGACGGGCAGACAGACGGGCAGACAGACGGGCAGACAGACGGGCAGACAGAGGCAGACACAGACAGACAGACAGACAGACAGACAGACAGACAGACAGACAGACAGACAGACAGACAGACAGACAGACAGACAGACAGACAGACAGACAGACAGACAGACAGACAGACAGACAGACAGACAGACAGACAGACAGACAGACAGACAGACAGACAGACAGACAGACAGACAGACAGACAGACAGACAGACAGACAGACAGACAGACACAGACAGACAGACAGACAGACAGACAGACAGACAGACAGACAGACAGACAGACAGACAGACAGACAGACAGACAGACAGACAGACAGACAGACAGACAGACAGACAGACAGACAGACAGACACAGACAGACAGACAGACAGACAGACAGACAGACAGACAGACAGACAGACAGACAGACAGACAGACAGACAGACAGACAGACAGACAGACAGACAGACAGACAGACAGACAGACAGACAGACAGACAGACAGACAGACAGACAGACAGACAGACAGACAGACAGACAGACAGACAGACAGACAGACAGACAGACAGACAGACAGACAGACAGACAGACAGACAGACAGACAGACAGACAGACAGACAGACAGACAAAAAGCATTTTGGCTAATCTAGGTTTTGGTGAATGATATACTTTATTTCAAATGATAACCTGCTGTCAGGCATACTTTGCAATTTACGCTTTGTGAATAACATCGATATATTTTGTAATTTCAGCAATTTTGTAAACAGTACCAGTCTTTCCTAGTGAAGATAGACAACAGCAACGAAAACAATTTTCTCAAATCGCACTCATCAGACCTTAAAGGTTTGTTCAATACGTTCTACACTTGTTATTCTCGAACAGACACTTGTTTATACAGATTATGATATAAGCATATTTGATCATATTTAAACAAGCCTTGAAGTCGTACGAATATCTCAAACAGACTGTGGTCGCTTATCAATTGAACTACATCTAGATTGCCCATTAGTTATTGGTATAGGAAAGAAACAAGCGATATTCATTAGTAAAAATAAGAAATACATTCAATACTTTTTACAAACTATAATTTGACTAAATACTCTGTGCTTGTTTCATCAAAAATGTTCTGTTATGATACATAGACATACCACTTTTACGTAATGTCTAACATCACCGATTTGTCATATACATAAATTTATAGAAACAATCGCTATTCATTATTTACTATGTCATTAGACTTATCAGATTTTTCAATAACAAATGTCTTATCTGAAGATAGGATTTTAAGAGCGTCTTGTCGGTTTTAATAATTATTATTGCACCCTTTACTTACTCTCGCTTTTTTCATAAAAGAAAAACAAAAATCTACAAAGCAACCAAATGTCAAGTTGTCCCAAAGCAAATCATCGGCAAAATCGACATAAAGCAACTAATTGACAAATCGCATCAAATGCAACTGGTTGACACCTCGCCTTATTGCAAGTTATCCGCAAATATTTTCAAATGCCAAAAATAGGCATATTGTCTCAATTGCAAGTAATCGACAAATCGCCAAAAGTGAAAAAAACATCAGGGAAATACTTGAAATGCATGTCAGATAAGCATTTTGTTTCAATTTCCAATAAATCAGCATTTTAATTCACTTTGAATTGATTTAGCAAATCTCAAATACTAGTAGATGACAAGCTTCTGGCGAATTCTATGTGCTGTAATTATCCTGAGTCATCTAGCTTAGGCTTTCATAAACATCCAAATACAAACTCTCAACGGTGCCCGAGACTTTTCCATACAAAGACAACTCAGCATATTGATCAAGTACCCGTCAAGCCCCGACAAAATTTCCTAGGTAAAGCTTGAAATAAGGAAAGTAACATTTTCTGACCCGATAACCAAAACACAATTTATCAAAAACACTTGCTCAGGGCGAAGAAAGTGGTAACAAACCATTTACAACCGGTGCAAGCTAAACTCTCCAAATAAATACACTTTCACTTCTTGAAAAAAAAAACTAATATAAAGCAATAATATGACCCATCCGTGGATTAACATTGTCTCCCGATTCTACTAAGTTCGATCCTCAACTGTTGCAAACTAAAAACAACGCTTCATTGAAAAGAAAATCGAAAATAATTGTTCCTACTCATTCTTAAGGTGCCGATACTGAAAATAACTCCTCTGTACACAAGATACTAACCTCAGTACGAATTAACACTAGTTCTTGCAAATACTTCTCTCTGAAGTCATCTACAATTGAATACATTTCCTGCGCCTTTAAAAATAACGACTTTCCACATCACAAAACAAAAGAACAGTGTTTTCCTGGTAACCCCATCGCCTTTAAATAATTTTAGTCATCCCATCTTAAAACAGGGCAACGATAGATTCATGTTTTTCTCCAAGGGAATGACACAAAAATATAGAGCGGAACTAAAAATCAAAGGTCTATCAAACCTTTCGAACAGTTTAATGTTGTTTTTGTTTTTAACAAACTAAATATGCATTAGACTAAAAAGATACATTTGTTTACAACCATTACCAGTCTTACTTTGCCGAGGAGGTTGAGAAAGAGCAAAAAGTAACCAAACGTACTGAAATTGGTTAAAACGTTTATAAATGAACGAAAGAAAAACCACGCTTCGCTGTAAACAATTTTAAACTTATTTTTTAAAACACATTTAATTGTACTTATCAACGATTTTTTTAAGCTATACCTTTCATAGAACTTCAATTATAGCAAATTTCTGCAAAACGTTATACATCTTGGTTAAAAATCTGATTTTTTTGACGTATTTAACGTTTGCTGTGTTGTTGTCACTCCCATGGATTTGTTTTATGTATTATCGAATAAAAGGATGTTGGAAAAAAGAAGATTGTCAAAGTATTGGTTGCAAAAGATAAAAGGCTTTAAAATCCCTATACTATTTTTAGAAAGAACAAACAACAAACGTTTCCGTTTAATCTTGCTAATGTTTTTGACCATTATAAATTAATAGTTTTGACTATTACCTATTTAGTACGCATATGTAACCTTTTTTAACATAGGATAAGTAATATCTTATAGGTGGCTCACGATGGATCGGTCTAACGGACGTAGCTATAGAAAGTGAATGGGTATGGACTGATGGTACCAAGCCTTCCTTCTTGGATTGGAATCAAGGGGAACCAAATGGACACAAGACAGAAAACTGCGCATTGTTATTTGATGCTGTCCAGTATAAATGGAACGACGGCTCGTGTGGAAAGACATTTTTGCCGATATGTGAAAGATTGAAAGATTATGTTCTAAAATAAACCAATCATCCAAAATGCAAAGAACGAGCATCTAAAGCTCATTTGTTTTTCAGTATCCCTATGTACGAGGTGGTTCGGTTTGAAATCACATTTCGTATGAATAACGAAGTCACTGTGATTTGCGTTTTGTTGAGTGAAGCTATTACCCACTAAGAAACTAATAGGATTGGTTAACTTAAACAAAATGCATGCAGCTCTGTAAAAACGAAAAACCAACAAAGCATTGTTGTTATAAGTTAATAAGATGAATCGAACCAACTTAATCTGAAATAATTGGTCTTAACTGCCTGGAATAAGAAACAAAACAACAACAACACAATACCCTCTATTACATGTTAACAGTAACCGGTCTGGGTCCACCAAATCAACCTGTTATGCTGTCTTCAAAAAAATGTGTGTTATGTTGATTTGATGAAACAGCGAGTACGACAATGCAAGAGATTTGATACAAATAAGTCAATCTTAATTTGTTAAAAACAAGACTTAAGTTGATAGTTTTCCCTCAAGCATCTGTTTAGCCTAGTGGCGAATATTAGTCATTTCATCTACAATATATATATTTCAGACTATCGGCCTGTCAATCCGATGAAGAACCTATCGATGGATAAATCAGCACACCACTTTTGACACTGCCTCACTGGAAACCAACACGTGGGATAATCTTGAATACTTTCAACACAATCGTTTTCCTTTATTATATCCTTATTTGCCCAGGAAGTGGTTGACCAAAAGACTTTGTACGCTTCAACAATTATCCAAATTGAAATGTTTGGTCAAGACCAGTGTCCAAGACTAATGCTGTCATTTGCTTAACACATTTTCATAATTCGTAATTAGAATGAGAAAAGTGTTGAAATAAAGACACTCTTGTTTACTCTTATAGACGCACAAAAATGTCGTTATCATCGTGATTTAATGAGCATGGAACAGAAATGCATTATACTACACATCATTAGGTCAACGACAAACATAAAGCAGATCAGCTTGCATCAGGCGATGTCATTATCGTTGTACGTTAAACAGTGTTTGATATATACATGTAAATGAACTGCTTACGATTTGATCATTTGGAATTGTGTTACTCTGCAATTCAAAATCAATGTCAGTAGTCAATTTTCTTAATGCTTTTTCTAATAAACGTTTTCTCTGTAAACTTGGTTGGAATATAATGAGATAAAAAGACTAATTGCTTGTCATGGACCTATTCTTTTGTTATCACATGTGTTTATAAAATGTTATGATACAGATGTGTAAAATGAGTACATATGATGGAAGGATTTTTACAGAGGGAGCGTTTTGTATAAGACAAATGTTCATTAATTGATGATACCACCCTTCTTTCAAAATAACGCAATGTTTATCAACTGCTCAAAATAGGACTGTCACATGTTCGTTACTCAGGCCGAGCCTACCAGATAAATAACATAACAACACATTGACTTATTCAGCATTAAACAAATAAACGTGTTTATAGCTTATAAACAATTACAAGTTATTGAGCGTACATGTACATGAAGGCACATTTAATTGTGCAATATTTCTAAGCCTATATGAGAAGTAGGTTAAAGTGATTTAAAAGGATTAAATGTTTAAATCAAAATCTATAGTTCGAATACACTGTAGTTTTAAATCATCATGAGATTAAGTAGAATATGTCTTAATAAAAGGAGAAATTGCGTAAATCAACTAAATCGTTTTCCCTAACATATGTCGTCTGCTGTCTGAAACAGTTCATATCATCATGTGCATATTTGTCAACATATAAATAATTTGAATATACGTTGAGAGATGTTTTAATACCTCATCCCAAAGATGAATTTATAAACAAGCACTGACTTGCATAGTGGCATATAATGGGAACAATAAACCTTTCTTTGATTGGATTCAATATTTACACTAACATTAAAATAGAAAATCACGTATTTTCTCGAAACCTAAATGCATTAAATTTGATGTTTTATTCGAATTAGATTCTAAGAGCTGTTTAGACTTTCTTATAGTTTGTAATCGATAATAGCATTTCTTAACAGATCATTTTCGCAAATCAATTGTAAACAGTCATGCTGATACAAAATGGTATACGTCTTCTACAGAATTAATTCTACACTTGTTACAAAATAAGTATGAATGAAATGACTATGAGTTTGCACGCGTGCTTAATGTCTAAATAAAACTATGTTATGTTATGTTTTGTCATGTTGTAAATCTTCGTTTCTCGAAATGTATGAGTCAATCCCTGACTCGATAGCTCACTGGTGTGATCATAATCTAAATGGGCCACGTCACGGGAAAAGGGGCACTCGGACTTAGCATACAGTGTAGCCCCAGACCAGCCGCCACGTCACTGACGTGGCGGCTAGTTTCGGGTTACACTGTTTGCCATCTTAGAGGACATCAAGTTCTACCTTTAGATAAATACAAATGATAACTGTCGTGACTAGATGCTGGAATAATAGCTCTAAGAAAGAGCTGAGTCAGCGGTTTTTATTTATGTCCGAGTGCCCCTTTTCGCGTGACGCGGCCCAAATTTTGTGAGGCATTTCCAATGTCTATCTTCATTTATACAGGTACGGTACACTTCTCTTTCAAATTCATGCTTATATAAATACTTTTGGAGACAGGTCTGTTTGTGTTATCTATACTTGAATACCACTGTTGTGTGTAGATATCGAGTATTCATTGATTAATCGTAAATTACACACTGTGTATTGGTTGAAAAAACTGAAAATACTTCCCTTGGAAAAAGCCTGCTTTATGTTTTAAAACGGAATATCT
>OX401411.1:10868788-10877049 GCA_947846245.1 Cerastoderma edule | reverse complement strand
GATTTTGAATGTTTCATTTGGATTTTAACACGGTGTTACCATTGTTGCTGTTATGTTGCGATGCCCGACCGTTAATGATAACGAAACCCCATAATCAACTGTAAAAAAGGGCTGGTGAAGTTGATTGGGATCATCGGCAGTCTGTAAGTCAACCATATATCGGAAGAAAAACGACACATACCCATAAATATTCAAATACCGGGATTTAGACACACAAGAAGAGGCGCCATGCGATTTTATATTCTGTGCTGAACCACTATGCCACGTAGCCCCCTTCCCCCCCGGCATATGTTTGCACCGCCAGCAGTAGACCTGAGGTGTGGGGTTCTGATCAGGGTAGCCTACCGTTGCATTAAGCCTATATCACCTGTTTATACCTTTTGAACACGGTCATATACTGCGCTGGACTTGTACCTCTACAGGACGTCAAAGCGTAGTGTTGTCCTAATCTGAAGTTATCCGGTTTAATCATAGTCCGAATGATCCAGACGTAGACATTTCATTCTCACACAGTTACAGCTTGGATCATCCGAGTTAGTTTAATCAATGAAACCACCTCTGGCATTATATGGAGGCCGCCATATTTCTTCATGCAAGACCACTTTCGTTGACCTTTTGTTTTCAAATGAAAATGTCAAATGCAATATCTCAACAGTCTTCTTATTTGATTAAGGGAACAAAACTATACCACAACTTATAATTTCACTTTTACGTATGAGTAATAACCGACCAAATAAAGTGTTTTTTAATGAACTACTCAATGTGGACATGCATTTAAAGTGTGTTTTAGCAGGGACATTTACACAAAGTTTGCAACCCTATAATTCTATACGAGGTGTATTTCTCAGATCACGGAAATATCCGAGAAGTTACGATTGGCGTTGTCCGATGTCGGGAGAGTTGCGTAAAATCTCGAATAGAGGAGGCTGGCTTCAATCTGAACACATCGGGTTTATCCAATGAAAACACCTCTGAAATTATAGGGATGACGCCATATTGTTTCTCTTGGAATGACGTCACTTCACTTTCGTTTTCAAAAAAAGATCTTAGATGTAAAATCTAAAAAGTCGTTTAATTTGAACAACTATATATGTCACAATTTATAATTTCGTATGAGTAACCGATAAAAAAAAGGATTTAAAAACGATGTCAAACACTTCTATACACGTTGAACTACTTAACGTGCACGCTTAGAAAATGTGTTTTACGCCGGGGCCGATTTACCCAAAAAATTATAACCTTACACTTACATCCGAGGTATATAACCGAGAAGTTCCGATTGGGCTGGCTCGTCTCAAATAATAGGCTAGCCTGGTGGAGCCTGGCCCGTTCGTATACCGCGAACTAGGCTAATGCGGGTTAGCATGGGCCAGGACCCCAGGCTAATAATAGGCCCATCCCCCAATCGGAACTACTCGGGTATTTCCGTGAGCTGTGAAATACACCTCGGATATTAGCCTGGGGTCCTGGCCCATGCTAACCCGCATTAGGGCCAGGTGTCAGAGAATGAATTATCTCTTCTGATTGGCTAACGGATTGCCACTCGCCTTATTATGAAAAGATGGCGTTTGAATTGTGCATTTACCCTTTTTTACCCTTATCATTTTTACCCTTTTCCAACCCGTATTCAGCCTGGGTAGCCTTCACCTTTTACAATTTTCATACAATACTCCATTTTTTATAAATTAATTGCACTTAAATGGATTTTGTTCATTTCATTTTATTTTTCTATTAATTTATTGTTTGATTTAAATATTGGGATTCAAAATATCAGATTAAATTGATATCTTTTGTAAAAGAATCGAACTTTTTACTTTAGTAGTTATCTCTGAATGAATTCTACCAAAACTATTGTTTATATATTCAAATGAGTTTTAAATCACACACAAAACATATTGAATGGAAACAAATTGGAAACAAATATCTCCAACAATCAATATTACATATCATCTTAAATCCTTCGATGCTTAAATTTGAGGCTTGTGAAGTGTTAATAGGAGATTTTGAAGAAAGAAAGACCACATAAAAATGTGAAAAAATTGGGATTTTCTTCTATCTTTCCCATAACATGTTCTTTTTAATCAAATCCAACGACACATAAAAGGAAGGGGTAAAGGGTTTCACGTATCTCTGGTTAAACAATCACGAATTCAATTAACAGGCAATAAAGATAAGAATCCCACCGACAAGAGTTTTAGTATATCAACGGCATCTGTATTTATTCCCTTTATGCAGTTATAAGTTAGATAACAAACAAGGAAAAAAGAACGTGATTTTTCTTTTCCAAATTATAATCAAAAGCCAAGCTTCTCGACAAATTAAGCACCTTTATTTTTCGTTTTGACAAAATCATATGAAGCCTACAAAATCAATTATAATAAGTATTAAACATTATCGCAATAGGCTTATTTAGTGTTGTTTGAAAGTCTGATTTAACATAAGAACCTGTAGTTGACGAAGTCATCAAAAAGGGGGGAAACGCATGAACTAAGAATAAACTGATTTGGACACATTTAGATCTCAAGAATTTGATATCAGAATTAATACTATTCTAACATATATTGCTTATCAAACGATTTTCCAGATATATTCTTGTCTCGTCATATCTCGTCTTTTAAAACCACGTTTAACTCTAACTTTGGAAGATTGACATGCCTTCCTTAATTCTGTAACTATCTTGTCAATATAAGTACTTTTCTATAACAAATTTAAGCACACGACACCATCTATTACAGACATTCCACCATAAAGTTTACTTTGATCTACTCCGGATTTGTTATATGGTAAAACACGACGCAAAGAGCTTGACTTTTCAATACTTGTGTCACAAACACAACCCTGTTTGGGTGATTTGCGCGGTGTACTGCATTTGTGTTCCATTACAAAACACAACGCTTTAAAATACAATAAAAACCGGAGTCACTATTTCATCTCAAAAGGATCCACCGCTAACTAAGGTGTCTAAATAGGTACAGTTTCCCATGAATAAGCTTGCAGACTCTTAATCGACGCGCATGCGCAGTCGATGTTGTTTCATTCGGAATACCTCGGCATAACCGAACACTATTGTGTTCGGTAAACTTTCTCTGACACCTGGCCCTAGTTCGCGGTATACGAACGGGCCAGGACCCCAGGCTACTCGGATATAAGTGTAGGGTTACACTTTTTCGGGTAAATCGGCATCCGGCAATTAACACATTTTCTAAGCGTGCAAGTTAAGTAGTTCAATGTGTATGGAAGGGTTGGACATCCTTTTAAATAATATTTTCATCAGTAACTCA
Organism: Cerastoderma edule; assembly: GCA_947846245.1. Lineage (NCBI taxonomy): Eukaryota > Metazoa > Mollusca > Bivalvia > Cardiida > Cardiidae > Cerastoderma > Cerastoderma edule. Next base: position 10,873,768 of record OX401411.1, on the reverse strand, counting down.
TACCAAATGGCAAAATTGTGTTTGTGACATGTAAAGTTGTTTCCTCAATCAAATCTAACGACTTTTTAGATTTCACATTTAGGATCTATTTTTAAACACGAAAGTGAAGTGACGTCATTCTGCTGGGAACCAATATGGCGTCATCCCTATTATTTCAGAGGTGTTTTCATTTGATAAACACGATGTGTTCAGATTGCCCATCCCCATTACAGACTTGAGTCCAGGTATGGTCATTTCTGTGGTAAACCTTGTACCAGTTGCGGGTGAAATAGCTATCAAATGGGCATTTCGACAATCAAAGGACTTAACCCATTACCAAACAATAACAATATTTGACCAGTTTTCTTGAGACGACTCTGGAAAACATTGTAGGAAAAGGAGAATTTGCTCGTGACGAGCAATTTGTCCTTTTCCCACTGTGTTTTTCTACTCTATCAGAAGATTACTTTCCAAAATTGTTATATTTTGAAATGTCGTCTGCAGTCAAGTTATGTGTTAAAGAGTTAAATAAAAAAAATAAGGATAGAAGCGTTAGAAATGCTAGCTGTCAATCCATAAATCAGGTTTTGTTTACCCCACGACAAAAAAAAAACATTCAGACAAAACCATGGGCAATTTGCAACTTACTAAAGGTTAAAAAGGGAAATTAAAAGCACTGGGCTCTCTATATTCTTCTTTTCGCTAATTCGCCACAAAACATATTCTAACAATGAATACAAAACTTACGTGTTTTGTTCATGTTGTTTACCGATATAGACGGCGCCTCACCCGACCAGAAGGACCGTAGCCTGGGGTCCTGGCCCGTTCGTATACCGCGAACTAGGGCCAGGTGTCAGAGAAAGTTTACCGAACACAATAGTGTTCGGTTATGCCGAGGTATTCCGAATGAAACAACATCGACTGCGCATGCGCGTCGATTAAGAGTCTGCAAGCTTATTCATACCTATTTAGACACCCTACTTAGCGTTGGATCCTTTTGAGATGAAATAGTGACTCCGGTTTTTATTGTATTTTAAAGCGTTGTGTTTTGTAATGGAACACAAATGCAGTACACCGCGCAAATCACCCAAACAGGGTTGTGTTTGTGACACAAGTATTGAAAAGTCAAGCTCTTTGCGTCGTGTTTTACCATATAACAAATCCGGAGTAGATCAAAGTAAACTTTATGGTGGAATGTCTGTAATAGATGGTGTCGTGTGCTTAAATTTGTTATAGAAAAGTACTTAATATTGACAAGATAGTTACAGAATTAAGGAAGGCGTGTCAATCTTCCAAAGTTAGAGTTAAGGGTGGTTTTAAAAGACGAGATATGACGAGACAAGAATATATCTGGAAAATCGTTTGATAAGCAATATATGTTAGAATAGTATTAATTCTGATATCAAATTCTTGAGATCTAAATGTGTCCAAATCAGTTTATTCTTAGTTCATGCGTTTCCCCCCTTTTTGATGACTTCGTCAACTACAGGTTCTTATGTTAAATCAGACTTTCAAACAACACTAAATAAGCCTATTGCGATAATGTTTAATACTAATTATAATTGATTTTGTAGGCTTTATATGATTTTGTCAAAACGAAAAATAAAGGTGCTTAATTTGTCGAGAAGCTTGGCTTTTGATTATAATTTGGAAAAGAAAAATCACGTTCTTTTTCCTTGTTTGTTATCTAACTTATAACTGCATAAAGGGAATAAATACAGATGCCGTTGATATACTAAAACTCTTGTCGGTGGGATTCTTATCTTTATTGCCTGTTAATTGAATTCGTGATTGTTTAACCAGAGATACGTGAAACCCTTTACCCCTTCCTTTTATGTGTCGTTGGATTTGATTAAAAAGAACATGTTATGGGAAAAAAAGAAGAAAAAATTTTCACATTTTTATGTGGTCTTTCTTTCTTCAAAATCTCCTATTAACACTTCACAAGCCTCAAATTTAAGCATCGAAGGATTTAAGATGATATGTAATATTGATTGGTGGAGATATTTGTTTCCAATTTGTTTCCATTCAATATGTTTTGTGTGTGATTTAAAACTCATTTGAATATATAAACAATAGTTTGGGTAGCATTCATTCAGAGATAACTACTAAAGTAAAAAGTTTGATTCTTTTACAAAAGATATCAATTTAATCTGATATTTTGAATCCCAATATTTAAATCAAACAATAAATCAATAGAAAAATAAAATGAAATGAACAAAATCCATTTAAGTGCAATTAATTTATAAAAAATGGAGTATTGTATGAAAATTGTAAAAGGTAAAGGCTACCCAGGCTGAATAAGGGTTGGAAAAGGGTAAAAATGATAAGGGTAAAAAAGGGTAAATGCACAATTCAAACGCCATCTTTTCATAATAAGGCGAGTGGCAATCCGCTAGCCAATCAGAAGAGACAATTCATTCTCTGACACCTGGCCCTAATGCGGGTTAGCATGGGCCAGGACCCCAGGCTAGAAGGACCGATACAATATATTCGGAACACCTCGGCCATTTCTTAAAATAGTATATCTACCGACTTGTGACGGGGATTGCCAAGTTGATACGATTGCGATCAATATTTAATTTAAATAGCCAATAGCCCCGTTTATTTACTTTACCCACCGTGGTAATGTCAAAATTTAATAAAAAAAAACATGAGAAATATTCGGATTTCTTTTAAAATTACGAAAAATAAATTCGCCTAATTCATCATAAGAAAAAATGTTCAATTACTAGTAACAAGTTTAACAGATCCTGATTATGTTTTGTCTTGCTGTGTATGTGATCTTTTATTCTTCCGGTACACGTGTGTTATAGAGAAATTCAACATTTGTATTCTTTCTCAATGCATTTGTAGTTAGATAGTTTCGTTCAATTAACTTTACAGCGTTGAAAGGATGTTCCTGTATCATTCGTTGTTTCATATCCTGTTAACCCAATTAAGAAAAGCGCTGTTAACCATTATATCTTCGTTTTCAAGTAAACATCCTTCGTGCTCTCTCTGGTACACGTGTTAAACCCTTATAGTGCTAGAACCGACTTCATGCTTATGCAAACAAATTAGATCCAGGCCAACCGCCAAGTAAATTGGCGGCTGACCTGTGATATAACCTGTTTGCAAATCTTCAAGCATCTCTAAGCATCATATTTAAGCAAATATTTAAGGTTTTGGAAAGCAGACGACACAAAATATATTTTTAGAAAATTACCTGGCATTCAAAGGGTTAATAACTGTGCCACAGCTTTGGAAATATGTATAGGTTAGCATCGAGCGTAAAGTGCCCTGCATGATGAGATCTGAATTCCAATTAGAGGTATGACGTTATAGAAAGCAAAGATTATAAAACGATAAAAAGAAGAAACATTTGTGGATTTACATTATCAGCTTAATTGGTTTTGTAATCACGAAATTTACCAAATTAAAGAAAAAAGGAACAACATTAGGTTCTGGACGCGAAAAAAGCAGTTAGGATCAACACAATAATAAGACAGGAACCTATTCCTAATTGCATGTGCATGTTCGATACAACCTTTTTGCACGAGACGAGACTTTAAGTAAAGCATGACGCTCTACGATTTACGCGTATTCGAATACGCCCATCATCAATGCTTTAAAGTATCTTATAGATGATTATATAACATTGAGACAATGCTTTAGGAGGGAAATCTCTCCTTTCGTTAGTAAACCTGTTCAATATAAATCCATCGATATTGTGCATGATCCCCACTGTTTCTTTTAAATGTTTCGACCTACATCTAGGCCCAGTCTATCATCATTTACAGGTGAATTAGGCACGCCTCATCAAAGCGCGACCTACTTGGGAAATAATGCAGGCTTGGAGGTTTTTCTCATGGTGATAAAAGACGTTTAACATGTTATTTTACAGGCACCGTGCTTTAACCCTTTACCAAACGCCCAATTTTTCGACTTTCCCAATTCGAAAGAGTTTGCAGACGACATTTCAAAATGTGATGAAATTGGCAAATAATCTTCTGATAGGGTAGAAAACATTTTGGGAAAAGGAGAAATTGCTCTTTAAGAGCATTTTCTCCTTTTCCCACAATGTTTTTCTTTATGCGCGGTAGATCTCGAAAGCGATGTCACGTTTGTAGATTAAAATACATCAAAATTCACTAAAAATACACAATTCATAATAAATTCGATTTAATGTTGCTTCCAATTAATATGTTTAGCTGCGCATTGTATAGTAGTTCAGATGTTGTGTAGATTTAAATAGATGGATTGGGATTTTTTCCAAATTATCTCATATCTGTGAACAAGCACTGTAACAACCCGTTATGTAGTAAAGTTGCAATATGTATTGATTATTACGAAATGTTTATTTTTTAAGTTAATATTTCTATACAAACCCGAAATGTATTACCATTCATAGTGGTTACAAAATGATATTTTCCCACAAAAAGGTAACCTCTTCCAACCTTCAAAACCAAAACAGGCTTATAAGCAGATGTCGAACACCTTTTTGTGGGCAATAGTCTTACTAGACAACCGTTCCAAAAAACTCAGTGTACCGATGTTAGTTAAACATTGTAACTAAAACAGCCAAAATGGGCTCATCAGCAAATTACAAAAACGATTTTAAATATCTGATTTAGTGTTTAAATAGTCACAAACCCTTGCAAATGACATTACGTGCCAAAAAAAAGAGATGCCTTAAAGCAAACATGGGCATATCAGCAATCTGTGAATAAAACCCAGAAATCTTGGTAGTTCGCGATTGATGCTTCAGATATGGCACATGTGTATGACAATTGGTTCCGAAATGTAATCTTACCTTAACCCATTTGTAATAAGCACTACATTATGCAACTTTATTACATAACGGGTTGAGCAACATTTAACTAACTCATAGAGGTTGGAGAATATCAAATAAAACTGCGAAATTAATCAAAGTGTGTGTATTTAAGACATGAATACCTCATGAACGTTTGCTTGCGATGAGATAACTCTCGGATGGAGACAATCTTTGGTAGTTTCTGA
>OX401411.1:10763788-10866288 GCA_947846245.1 Cerastoderma edule | reverse complement strand
TTCATCTAGCAGCTATCTGCTTCATCCCTTTTCTAAACGACAACTTCTTCATTGGCCTGACCACTCTTATGCAGACGACTTTGGAGAACATTGTGGGAAAAGCAGAAATTGCTCGTAACGAGCAATTTTTCCTTTTCCCACAAGGTGTTCTCCACTATCAGTAGATTATTTTCCTATTTCATCACATTTTGAAATGTCGTCTGCAAACTCTTTGAATTTAGGGCAGTCGAAAATTTGGCGTTTGGTAAAGGGTTAAGTAATAGACACTTTGCAGACGACGAGTTGAAAAAAAAGAAAAACTCAATGTTAGTTTATAGTTGCTTGTCGAGACGAAGAAAAGTTTTTCTCGTCATCCAGTTCTATTTCCACTTTTCAAATAGAGATTTTGGTAAAGGGTCTATAATCGCATACATGTAAAGTGTGGGCATTTATTGACATATAAAGGGTAAACGTTATACAACCTATAAACGATTTAAAGGGGCTTATTCACAGAAAAGGAACTTGTAAAGTCAAAATAAAATGTTGAAACAATGAAATTATGCCATTTTGTATTGCTTTTTGATGTACACTTGAAAGTATCTGATGAAATCATCATTAATTCAAGAAGCATCAGTGTATCTAAGTATGCACAGTTTGTCTATTGCAGATTAAAATACATGTAAATTCACACTTATTACACACTTTTAAGAAGTAAATCGTACTAATTTTGTCTCCAATGACTGTTCTTCAGTGACTATCAAAACTATAACAATACAGCAATGCACAGTTTTAAAGAAATAAATCTTTCAACTTCCAACTGTCCTCACATCTGTGAACAAACATATTCTATATTGCTGTTGTGACATTCCGCTAAAATAGACGACAAACAAAAGCCCAACACACCTTATGGTGTAGGAAGCTGCACGTATATGTCATTGTGTACAGTTTCATAGCATACCAGCCTCAAAGATAGTTCCCGCCAGGTCTCAAGACACATTTCCCGTCATGCATTCAATACAGTGAGGCATTCGTTATCATTCTTAACCCTGCTGCTACCTAGTCCGAATGATCCAGACGTAGATATTTCACTCTACGTCTGGATGCGTTCGATGTAAAACCGCGTCAAGCGGATATCGATTATTAGCGGTAGTGCATGTCGGGTAATATGTAGAAAGGGGGCGGAGTTAAAATGATAGGTAAATTCTGGTGGGAATATAATATTGGCTCCTTTTTCGTTTGGTAGAATAGATCTAATTTCATTAAAAACGAGACGCCCTTTACCTCATATGAATTTTGTCAATTGCCAAAGTATTCGCAACAGTTGATTTCAATTGAATACGTAGATATTCATTCATTTAGTAAACATATTTGTGACTGACGTAAAACATATATATGTTCGAGGGGGCACTTCTCCGGGGGGCACTTCTCCGGGAGGGCACTTATCCGTGATCCAATATATACATATCAAGGGAAATAGGTATCTGTTTAAATCTATTGCGAAAATCTAGAAAATACTCAAACCATCAAAGAATTTTTTATGGAAACTTTTGCCAACAAAAACGACTTGGCTTATCATTTCTTAGTAGACGAATCTATGGGCAAATTGCTCTCAATATGATGTTTTCTTGAATTATAGAAATCAGCAATATAGGTCTAATCTAAAATATAATTCTAGAAACTATTTCAAAGTAAATTATTTGCAGGTTGGGCGAGCGCGAAGGGAAACAAACCAGAGACATCGTAACATCTATGTCTCTCAAACAAATTATTCAAAAAGCTATCGATGTGATCAGCTTCGGGCATGTTATAAAGGGGAGTACATCTTTCGGGTTGTTGGTCTAAATATCAAACGCCTAGTTTTATGACCCCAGACATGAAGACGCGCGTCACACGCAGACACTTATCACAACACGTGCCTTACCCTTTATCTTGGTAGCATCATCGTTTTGTCCTCAAAGAATACGCATTTAACATAGACTTTATTTCTAAAGTATATTGATATCAACAATTATTGGATTTAGTAGCAAGTTTCTTCTGAATATCTCTTATGTTTCAGAGAAATGGTAGGAGTCAAAACCAAATCATTTTTGCCAATATAGATTACTTTCTCGATATAGTGAATATTTATTTTGTATTTTACCTAAACGATTAGTTTGTGTGTTTAATTGCAGTTTAAATTTTAGAATGGTAACGTCCTTGTCTGGGAAACTGAAGGGTAACTAAATGTTGAAAGCTTACAAAACTGATGATGTTGGATCGGTCGTTATTGCAGCTTGATACCTTACCATTGGATATAAAAATAAAATAAAAATTAAAATTGTACGGGCAAATGTATTGCCCAATGCTTTCATGCATGGAATGAGTCGGACAAACCGATTTTATTTTGATTCTGAATAGATTGGTTAATGAACTATTTGTTTAATGGTGCATCAATATCCACGGTTATTTAGCGCATATATAACAATAGGTGACTTTTTTTGTAAATAACTTCTTTATTTTTGATAACATACTTTTATAACTCGACCTGTAATGCTAATTTTTTTATTTATTTTTTTTTTATTTCTTTTATTGGTCAACAAACTGTTTGTTTAATTGGACCAGTAAACATTTAGAAAAAAAGGTTAAAAAAAATTCAAAATATGCACTACAACCATAACCATATGTATCATTTCATAAGTATAGATATGAACATAAGAATATACGCGTTCAAATTGAGACCGTTTTGGGTGCCATATCACAACTGATTCAAGTGTAGGTCCTCACAAATGTTATGAATGTTTCGCCACTTTTAACCCTACTTAAATTTTCAATTTGCCACTTATGAATTGTGGTGATGAAGGAAAATAATTAGGACATTCGTATTGATCAATCCAAGAGAAAGTTTCCCTGTCCCTCTTCAAATCTTGAAATATGTGCGGAAAATTAATGAATTTTAATTGAATACGATTAAGTGGCTATCCAAGTTCAATAACATTAACAATGGAATTTCAGTGAACAATTACGGTTTCAAGTAGCTAAGAATTAGATTCAAGGAAATAGACTGGAGAAAGACTTCTTGACAATCGATGACCCAAACGGGCTTGTTTTGTCTACTTCTTTGTGGCCTTGATGCGTTATTCAAATGTATCACACTTTTCGGTTTGTTTCTCTCAGTATATAAAGAAATCTACGTGAACCAATGATACATTTACATTCAACACAATTAGAAATCTTAAGGTATCACACATTAAATGGTTCCGAAATACTTCGGACGTACCTGTATATCTTTCACGATAACCGTAAAGGTGGCCGAATTCTATTCGGATTCTATTTGGACACCTTTACAGTCATGCTGAAAGATTTACGTCCGAAATATTGTGTTTATTTTTGTTTTTGTTTTCCTTTGAATTGTCAACCCATTTATTCAAATTGAATTACAATAACATTTACACATTATATAAATATATATACAGTATAGTGTTTTCTAAAATTGGCATTTGACATAATCAAATTTGTTCTCAAGTCTAAAATAGCACTAAGAAGGAGTTGAGTAGACGAAGAAGAAGAGAATGGAAAGGGAGGAAGAAAATGATGATGATCTTTTTATTAACACAAATATTCACAAAGGATTGTTTTCGAAATAAGTGTGGCGAAGCAAATCGATTCAAACCAAAAACTGATATGATTTTAATCAATTTAATCAGGGAGGCGTTGATGTTCATTTTTAGCATCGTGATATGGAGTTGTCAAACAGTCCGAATGAATGTTGAGTTTACCTATTTTATGTAAGAGATGTTTTATCAAAATTGAATCTAAAGTGTCTTTTCCTTCGACAATGGATTTCATCAAATGACTCTGCTTTGGTTTAAAAACGAATTCATATTTCCCGTCGATCAAATGTTAACCATCGTTCATGTTTTTGCCTTTTCTGTAAATCACCGGAAATGGAAGCAATAAGCAATCTTATTGGTCAATCCCACCTTCTTTCTGATTGGTGCCCATATTTTTTCTCGTCGCCGATTGGACCCCTCACACACGGAGGGGGAATGCTGACGCGTTTTTATCGCAGGGCGCCTCCAAGCTGTCACGCAGTTACAGCTTGTATCATCCGAGTTAGCTGCTACCCTACAAGTCGGCATTTTCTGTGAAGTTAGCCTTGCTCCACTATGATATACATGCATGTCGCTATCAGCATTTACTGTAAAACTAGCCTTGCTACACTACGCTACACATGCATGTCTCTATCAGTGAGGATATCTCCGTAGTAGCATCAATATCACTGATATGGATGCCTAACCCTGTTAACCCATTACCAAACAATAACGACATTTGATCAGTTTGTTGCAGATGACTCTGGAAAACATGGTGGGAAAAGGAGAAATTGCTCTTAACGAGCAATTTCTTCTTTTCTAACCATGTTTTCTGCCCTGTCAGAAGTTTATCTTTCAATTTCATCACATTTTGAAATGTCGTCTGCAAACCCTTTCAATTTGGGACAGTCGAAAATTTGGCGTTCGGTAAAGGGTTAAAAGGCGAGATAAACTGGAAGAAACAAAGCACCAATGTTCTTATCTTTGTTAATTATTGTTACCAAACAACATTGTAAAAGGGGCTTATTCAGAGAATGTGCTCAGGGGGGAAATAAGCGTTTAAAGTTTGAAATAAACCATTACTGTCACTCTACCTTATATCATTAAAGACATTTTCAATTTCTTTACTCCTGTTTGGCTGAATCGAGCGATTTCGTTAACCCTTTCCCAAACAACAGATTTTCGACTGTCCCAAATTGTAAGAGTTTGCAGACGAAATTTCAAAATGTGGTGAAATTGAAAAATATTCTTCAGATAGAGCAGAAAACTTTGTGGGAAAAGGAAAAATTGCTCGTTACGAGCAATTTCTCCTTTTCCCACAATGTTTTCTAAAGTCGTCTGCAAAAAAGTAGTCAAATGTCGTTATTGTTTGGGAAAGGGGTAAATGATATAAAGTGAGTCTAATAACAAAAGCGGTTAAATGTTTCCAATGACCCGCGTGAATGGTATATATAAATAGCACTTCTTAGTCTATGTATAGATCGTTGTAAACAAGATAAACCCGTTTAAACGGTTTGCAATATCTGCAGCACAAATGATCTAAATGTTATTTGTACGGATTAAATTAGAATGGGTTTTGGAAGCTGTCAATATTCTAGTCTAGTGTTACTTAAGAAATCGATGTTGTCATTTTATTAGTAAAAGTCAATTTATTTTAAAAAGATAAAATCCGAATCTTCCTTTTAAAGACATTTGAAGAAACAACTCTTAATCAGCCAAAAGGACACACATGTATGCATGATATGAATCCATGCATGACTCTTTCGCTTTATAGGGTCGCATAAAAGGCACCTTCCCAATTGGAAATGTCTTACATGCAATCATGCAAGTTTCCGAAATGTTTTATACCACTGTCACATCATCGCTTTTGTTTCCCAATTTAGCAATTTCAATGATACAGCCTTCCAAAATTAACAGGCCAAGGGTTCTTCCCAGTGGAAGAAAAAAAGTCCTTGCCATGATTATTTCAAAATCTACAATACACCCTCAGAAGTTCCTGGAATCCTTTTGTAAACGGTATTAAACCAAATTATTTATCATCAGCGTATATGTTCGTTATCAGCTGCCTCCAACATATACTGTAGTCCCCTTTGATGTCAATATAGCGACTATCTGTGATCAATCTTTAGAAGAGGTCGGCACACGTTTAGCCCTTTACCAAACGCCAAATTTTCGACTATCCCAAATCAAAAGAGTTTGTAGACAACTTTTGAAAAATGTGATGAAATAAAATGACAGTCTTCTGATAGGGCAGAAAACATTGTGGGAAAAGGAGAAATTGCTTGTTAAAAGAATATTTGATATTTATCAGAAACACCAACGCCAACACCAAGTCCATATCTGTATAACAATAGAATTAGCACAATCAGTTTAATTCTTCCTCTTTAAATTAAACCAATTATGCTCTTAATGAATGTCCATATCCCATTTGTTCCTTTTTTTCTCTTTCATACATACAATCTCTCTCTTCCTCACATTTTGAAATGTCGTCTGCAAACCCTTTCAATTTGGGACAGTCGAAAATTTGGCATTCGGTCAAGGGTTAATAGGCGAGATAAAATGGAAGGAACAAAGCACCAATGTTGTTAAGGATAATTGAGTTTTCACCCACTTTACGACCCATTAAGTTTTCATAACTCTTGTCTCGAAGTCATAATGACTTCCCCTGCAGTTTAGCTCATTAAAACCCTTCGGCCCTGAGAAACTCAATGTGAAATCATACGTTAGTGGTCTAAACGCCAAACCATCAGCTCTATAAAGCGGCGTTGTATCATAAAAAACGGTATTACCGGCTTATCAAAGGATGCCACTTTATTTAAAACTTTGCATATGACTTAAAATGTGTCTATACAAACACGACTAGTTATCTTAAGAAACGCATGTGACTTGAGCATGTGGACGTTAGATTTGTCTTCCAAGGAATTTCTGACACCAATATCCCTGTTCGTTTAAAATTGTAAATTGGAGTACATTGCTGCGCAAATCGAGGAAATGGTGCAGATTAGATATATTTTTTAAGTGCATTCAAATAGTAGGTTTTGGGATGTTATTTCTTTTTTTAATCAAAAATATAAAAAAAATACTGTTTATAAACCAAATCAAAGGTATCAAACACTACGAGTATATGAAGCCAGTATGCTGGCTGCATGAGCTAATCGTAGCTCTTTGGACAAAATACAAGCGCAATGGGATGAATCAAGGCGCCTGGGAGGGATTATTTAGAAATTCTGGCGCTGGGGCTCCACTGCTCTTTACCCATTAGCAAACAATAACAACATTTGACCTGTTGTAAATTTTCGACTGTCCCAAATTAAAAGAGGTTGCAAAATGTGATGAAATTGAAAAATAATCTGCTGAAAGGGCAGAAAACCTTGTGGGAAGAGGAAAAATTGCTCGTTAAGAGCAATTTCCCCTTTCCCCACAATATTTTCCAGAGTCGTTTGCAACAAACTGGTCGTTTAGAGCAATTTCTCCTTTTCCAACAGTGTTTTCATGAGTTGTCTGTAGCAAACTGGTCACATGTCGTTGGCAAGACCCTGTAGTCTATTCAATTACTGCATACAACTTTGTTCTGTTTGATTTTCCAAACTGATGGTATCAGCAGATTTTTACGCGAAAGCTTTGAAGGGTTTGTGTAATGTGTTGTGCAAACTCTGGAAGAACTTTGAAATCGTTTAGGACATAATCGACTTGCAAAGGTCACATAGATCCCACGTTAGATAGTATAGGGATTTGTATTGCTCGTTGCAATCCCGCGGTCAGGAACGATTTCATTATTAAAGTGACTCTCTCACAGATTGGGGCTTTTACTTTTAAAGAATTAGTTATCTTCTACAGATTCAATGACAGTATACATTTCTAAAGTAACATAAGACATACGATTATTGACAGCTTCCGACACCGTTTATAACCGTACAGAAAATATTTAGATTACATGTATATGTATATTAGATATTGCAACCTGTTTAAACGGGTTCATTTTGTAAACAACGAGCTAAATCTAGAATAAGAGTTGCTATTTGAAGAAACCTTCGCCACATTATCACGCTAATATCACATTTGTAACGTTTGTTACTCCCACAGCAAACATCTCTGGGATAGTCTCTATAAAGTTTGGTGTTGTGTGCACGCTCGGAGAATTTGATCGTTTAGGCTATAATCGACTTGTAAAGGCCACTTAAATCGCACGTTAGATAGTACAGTGTACGAATTTGTATATCTGACTGCAATCTCGCGGTCAGGAACGGTAACGTTATTAAAGTGCCTGTATCGGTTTGGTAATTATCCCAGTCGGTCATTCAGACATAAGCATTGTAAATCAGTCAGTTTCTTAGGATACGCGGGTTTTTGTAATACATTGAATGCCTCAGACCGATTGTTTTGAACAGAAAGACGATAAAACTCCGGGTAATTTATTTTTGCATGACTTCTCCACACTTTAATTATCATCGCAAAAGGGGAAAAAAGATAATTACTTTTAATGTTTCGCATAAAGTGAATACACATGTATGTTCACATTTCATATTGTTATTCGATGTCGCTTTGAATTTGGACTTGTCAAAATGCCATGTGACGTGTATTACTTATTATAATTATGTTTTATACCAACAACATATGTCTTAACCCTTATAGTGCTGGAACCGACTTCATGCTTATGCAAACAGGTGAGATCCAGGCCAGGCGCCAATTTACTTGGCGACTGGCCTGTGATCTAACCTGTTTGCTACTCATCTGAGTAACTTTCCTCATCAAAATTAATCAGATATTCAAGGTTTGGGAAAGCAAAAGAAACAAAAATCTATTGTCAGAGAACCGGCATTCAAAGGGTTAGTCCCGTGGAATATATTCAGCATAAAGTTTGCCATTAAAATCACAGCATGTGGTTACCCATGGTTTCGACAAGCGCAACTAAGATGTGCATTGCGATACACAGAAATGCTTGAGCACCTATTATTATGTTAGTTCGTGTTTTTCCCAAGGAATTCTGGATGATGATTAGTATAAATGCGTCTATCGGATCTCCCATGGGTTCTTCATGCTAGTTTGCCATACTCTGTAACGGATACAGCTGTGTATGTGGTAACAGGTCTGACGGATAACTACGTAATAAACATACTTGAATGGTTAAGCACAGTTCTTAGGTAATTGCATCCGTGCATCCTGGTTGTGAAGGTCTAAGTTTATTGTTCACCCTTAGAATGCTGGGTTATTTTCTAAAAATAGGTTTTTGTGACGTCTGCTTTCCAAAACCTTAACCCTTTCCCAAACGACAAATTTTCGACTGTCTCAAATTGAAAGAGTTTGCAGACGACATTTCAAAATATGATGAAATTGAAAAATATTCTTCAGATAGAGCAGAAAACCTTGCGGGAAAAGGACAAATTGCTCTTAGCGTGCAATTTCTCCTTTTCCCACAATGTTTCCAGGTGTGGGTTTGAACATTTGGAAAATGGATATGGGAACGCCTTTTGATACTACTCATATCAAAAATTTAATGTTTTTGTTTCACGAATGTCATTTATAATATTTTGCATTAAATAATGTTAAGATAAGAAGGTGTTTAGAAATGTTTTGCATGACATTCTGCAATACATGAATAATATGTACCCACCTAGTATGGTTAACCCTAACAGTGCTGGAACCAACTTAATGCTTATGCAAATCAAGTAGATATTTAAGGTTTTGAAAAGCAGACGACACAAAAAATCTTTTTTTAGATACTTATCCAGCACTATGAGGGTTAAGAGAAGCAATATATGGAGTTACCCTACGCCTCTTGTCCGGCCCTCCAGACTACTATTTTGCTCTCTTGTAAACAAAATGGATAATTTAATTGACGTAAACTTTACAAGTTCTAGTCACATATTCTTAATGAAATTATGTCAAATACATGGCATACGTCACAATATTTACATTAAACGGTCAAGTGTCCATCTCAATGGGCTCGGTAGGTCAGGCAAATCGCCTGTTGGCCATCGACCTTAGCTGTATAACTTTAAAAAAACAACCTGACATAGTCTAGTCTGACATAGTTCATGTGTAATGATCCCCATGATATCTGACAGTATACCACAAAGGGTGTTTGGGGAGCTGTGACATGGGCCACCTCATGGTAAAATTCAGGTTTACAGACTTACAGGTATTAGCATCGTGAAATGTTCTGTTATATAATCAATGATATTAATTTTCTGTTAACTCTTCCTCTCTGTTTACCTGAGGAAAGGAACTTGCAAAGAACGTGGACTTATTTCCGTAAAAACAACCATACGATCCTTAACCCCTTACCAAACAGTAACGACGTTTGACCACTTTGATCCCAAATTGAAAGAGTTTGCAGACAACATTTCAAAATGAAATGAAATTAAATAATAATTTTCTGATAGGGCAGAACACATTGTGGGAAAAGGATAAATTGCTCGTTAAGAGCAATTTCCCCTTTTCCCACAATGTTTTCCAGAGTCGTCTGCAACAAACTGGTCAAATGCCGCGCTTTTAGTAGGCAACATGTTAAACATATGTTTATTCATAATTTCAGACATACCCAGGTACACGGTGTGGGTTCCATGTTAGAGCGACGCCAGCCAAAGTCCCAAGTTGGGAGGCGTCATGACCAGGTTCGAATCGACGCTGGGTCGGATAATCCCTCCAGCAGGGGTGTTTGCGCAATACTCGAGACGTGTATCACAACACGTCAGTACATGTATTAGACTGGGACAAGAAAATCGATGCCTTCAAGTTTCCTATTTTGGGAAAAATCGTTACGTAACACCGAGTTCTAGGATTTGAATATTGGTTCCTAAGGCAACAAAATTCTGCACTCTTACGAATGAACTGGATTGCAGACTACGCAATTTCCAGAGAAAGGTGTGTTTTATGCAAAGTACGGCTGCATTGTGGTGGGAAACTGATGTCTGGTTTGGAAAACACAATTAGGTAAAGTACTACTAAATATGCATAGATTTGTTTAGATGGGATTTAGCTCTGTTATTTCCGAGACCGATATATTTGTGTTTTTAGAAACTGTATAACGACTGAAATATTTGTGTTATATGGATATTGGTATAAACTGTAACTGCTATTGCAATAAAGGATAATGTATATTCAATTTGTCTAACGATCACACCATGGTTAAGCTACGATCGTTACTAGTGAAGAGTTTTGTTTACATCGCCTTTATGATGTCGGCGTTCTTCCTGTTCAGTTTTATATGGCTGGAGAGGTCCGCCTCAAAGGACGTGTTCTTTAACGGACCCGAGATCTTGCTCAACCGGAACTTGCTGACCCGAGCACCAGACCAATCAGAAGACGTGATGGACGCGTTATTCACCAGCATTAACAGGGACGACGAGTTAGGGTTCGTCAACTGTGGAAAACTATTCGATAACGACGTTAAGGAAATGGATACCGCAGTATCGTATTTAAAACGCCATAATTATAGATTTCCGACATGGAATCATCAATTGTACAAGCCGTTGACGTTAGTTTGCGAACGTTTCAAAAGGTCACGTGGGTATATGACGTTTGAATTAACGGAAGATGAACGCGAGTTTCCTCTTGCCTTTATTATATTGATGCATGATAAGATTGAGCAGTTTGAGCGGCTCCTGCGTGCTATATACCGACCCAATAACCAGTATTGTGTTCACGTAGACGGGAAAGTGTCTGCCAGCGTGTTAGAATCTGTCACAGCGATAGCCGCTTGTTTTGAAAATGTGTTCATCGTCTCGAAACAGGAGATCGTTGTTTACAGAGGATATACTCGACTCCAGGCAGACATCAACTGCATGAGAGACCTTGTGAACGTTAGTAAACCATGGAAATATTTGATAAACATGGCCGCGAGTGAGTTTCCGATCATGACCAACCTTCAAATGGTTAGAATCGCAAAATTACTCAATGGTGGAAATGATATTCGCGAGGTGTTTATGACAATAGATGAAACCCGGTTCATGAAAAGACATTTTACTTACATTGATAAAAAGTTGAAAAAAGGACACATTGTTTATACCGATACGAAGAAAGACCCACCACCTCATGGTATTGTGATAACGAAAGGAAATGCGTACAATTTATATAGCCGTGAATTTGTGGAATTCGTATTAACAGACCGGAAGGCGAAGGACTTATTACACTGGTCAAAAGATACTCTTACACCGGATGAGCATTACTGGGCGACACTGAATAATCTTTACAGTAACCCTGCCCTGAACACACCGGGCGGATTTAAAGGTGAGTTTTTGTCTATTTCCATTTTTTCCGTTTCCTTTGCATACTAGTATGGAGTCCGTAATAGAAAAAAGGAAGATAACATCGCATCTCAATCATGCATGAAGACACGTACGAATAATGTTGTTTTTTTCTATTCTGAGAAACCTGCTGAAGTCATATAGAAACAAATTATCTATGTGACAAAATGTGTATTCTAAACTGCAAAATAATATGAAACATCAAGAATATATATCTTCTTTGCCACAATCATTTTTAATGTTTTTGTCCGAGAAATAGATAACATCTATGTCTCTGGTTTTTGTTAAGCCCACATAAGCTTTAAAAAATCATAGTCATGTTGTAATGATAACCATTACCGACTGTCATCTCTCTGTCCGTCAGTACTTTCTTTAAGCAGTTCATCCCATAGTATGGAACCAATTTGTATTAAACCATGCGAAGAGATTTCTGAAAAGGTGCTCTACCAAATCTCCAGAAAAAGCTCGATTTTTTGCAAACCTATATGAGCATTGAAAACGGATAAGTAGATGTAAGAAATCGATTTAAGTCTTTTCATAGTTCCTTTAAGAAATGTGTTTTGAAGCATCCCTCGATTCAATTAGATTAAACGCATTAGAACATTGTGAACTTAAGAAAAGCATGGGAAAATATGGCTGTCGGGTTTATTCCCAATATGATATACTCTCAAACGTTTAATTACTTTTAGACCTGGATAAAGTAGATAATCTACAAACCATTACCAAATAATAACGACATTTGACCCGATTGTTACAAACGACTCTTGAGAACATTGTAGGAAAAGGTGAAATTGCTCTAAACGAGCAATTTCTCCTTTTCCCACAATGTTTTCTCCGCTATCAGAAGATTTCTTTTTTCAAATTCATTACATTTTAAAAAATGTCGTCCGCAATCTCTTTCAATTTGGGACAGTCGAAGATTTGGCGTTTGGTAAAGGGTTAAAGGAATGATAAATCTCAACACGATCTTCATGCGACAGAGATTACGTTTTATGTAAATCAATATGATCCTGATACTCTTCTTGTGCAGACATCGGGAATATATGACTGACCCATATTGAAAACAACAACAGTCATTCGTTAGGAAACGTGAAAAGAGACATTTACGCAAAAGAACTTGGTAGAAACAATTGTGACACAAGGACATAATGCTTATAAGAAACAAAATATCTTTTTTGCCACGAATATTCCTTAATAACTTGTCACAAATGCGGTATTGTGATGATTTTGGATTAAGTTTGTTAATATTTATTTGTACCATCTATCCCCTCTGTTTCCAGGTCACCCGGACAAGAAGTCGTATTTCGGGCGGTATATCGGCTGGAACTCGAGCGTCCACCGGGACCGCTGTAAGGGCCGCCATTACGTTCACAATGTGTGTGTGTTCAGTGTGCAGGACCTGCCCGCCATACGACATCGTATCGACCTTATAGCCAACAAGTTTGACATCGAGTACGATCCTCTGGCATACTACTGCATGGAGGAATGGCTTCGTAACAAATCGCTGAACTACGAGGGGATACGCCAAGAACGGCTCTATCTGAAAAATGCTCTTATTAGATAAATAGAAAATAGATGGTTGGTGTCGTGAATCGGAAATGTTATCGGGCAAGGCTTGGGAATATTATCCGGTGAGCCGAAGGCGAAACGGATAATGATCCGAAGCCGAGCCCGATATCTTTTCCTATTCAAAGATACCAACCATCTATTCTTTTTATCATAATGCCTTTATGTATTATTTTAAACACACAGAATGAAAATAAAACACGAGAAAAAAGGAAACAAAACAAAGAAGAGAATGATGTAAACATGACGTCATGTGTCATGGCGTTCGTATGATGTCATAATTCGTTACGTGCATGTGTTATATGACAATTGACTAGTGCCGGATATCACAAATGTTATACGGCACCTAGTTATTGGTCCCAAAATGGCACTAGTGACAGGATAAACGTGCATATAGTTATAATCATTAATACGATTCAACATTATAAGGGATAGAACGAGAGCTGTGGTTTACTCATCTTAACAACACCATACGTCATATTCAAAAGTGCTTGTTCCCAGATTAACCCTTTACCAAACGCCAAATTTTCGACTGTCCAAAATTGAAAGAGTTTGCAGACGGCATTTCAAGATGTGATGGAATTGGAAAAATACTCTTCTGATAGGGCATTAAGAGCAATTTCTTCTTTTCGCCCAATGTTTTTCGGAGTCGTCTGCATTAAACTGGTCAAATGTCGCGCTTTTGATTGGTATTGGATTAAGACCATACATGCAATGAAATCAAAGTTTTTACAGGATATCATTTGAATTTACACTTTTTGCATGAACACGGTGTCTATTCAGTCAACTCAGTGTGTATTTAATTTAGCTTCTTATGTATTTCTGACACACTCAGCGTTTGGTAAATATCAATGCATCGCTTTTGCAGTTGGCATCGTTTCATCTTCGATCCAGATTTTATTGCTCCATTCGAACCAAATAAGCCGCGAATAGCGGTTTTCCATTAAGCAGAATTTTCCAGTACAGTACATATATGAATATGTTTGAAGCACGTTTATTCTTCCATTTTCTCATCTGTGAACAAGCACCTTTAACCCTTTGCTCAACAATAACGACATTTGAACACTTTGTTGCAGACGACTTTTGAAAACACTGTGGGAAAAGGAGAAATTGCTCACGATGAGCAATTACTCCTTTTCCCACATTGTTTTCTACTCTATCAGAGGATCACTTTCCAATTTCATCACGTTTTGATATGTCGTCTGCAAACTCTTTCAATTTAGAACAGTCGAAAACTTGGCGTTTGGGAAAGGGTTAAGGAAAAAACAAGACTATAGTAAGTGCTTCACGTGACTAAAGTAGGCCTACTTTCTATAGTCTTGCGTTTCATCCTCGTTATGTCCTATTCAGGAAAGGACCCGTAACAAAAGTCTTGTTAAGGTAGAATACCCATAATCCTCCATTTTGAAATGACTTCGTCGGATCATTTCGGTCGTTCTCGGTATAAATCGGTCGGGATCGAAACTATTCGCTTAACACCGAATAGTTCTGGCCCCGACCGATGTATACCGAGAACGACCGAAGTAATCCGACGAAAAAATTAGTTTCAAAATGGCGGTTTTCCTTTCTTTATAATATTTTTACATAATTTAACGCTTAAAAAGGTAGTTATTGCAAATACTTATGTCGTTTGTTGGTGCTTCAATTGATATTAGCTTACTATTTAAACTCGGTTGTGAAGTATATTTACACAGGGTAATTGAAAACTCCATCTAGTCAAGATCAAGAAGCACAGACGGAGTGATCACGTGACCAATGTTTACGATATAAAACAGATTTCAAATGGCGGTGCCCCATGAATGAGCAGGCATTTATGCATTTTTTCAGCAGATTACTTTTGTTTCCCAATTTTTTGTACGCTATGTTCCTACGATCAATTTTCCGCAACCGCCGGTGAATGTTGTTTCCATTTTGGCCATGCCTTTCGCTTCAAGACCCTGCAGAAAATTTCTGAGTCGATGAATGCGACTGGCCTAAAAACATCACCCATAGACTGCGATTCCTCTACCGAGTGTTAGACGTAACGCCGCTTAAAACCATGGGTTATCATATACCACCCGAACCGGAAAGTTGACAGTCGGAACACGACGTATGTAAAATGCATATAGTGGAAAACAAAAGTAATCTGCTGAAGAAAAGCAAATGTACCTGCGGCGCGGCCATAATGTTCGGACATTTTTCGTAAGCATTGGTTACGTGACCACCACGCCTGGAAGGAGAACGTCAAGCATTACTCATGTAACAAACGTTTATCAGTGAGTTTGATTACATGTAAATAAATCTGATAATACATGGTACTACGCATATTAGTCCTGCGTACCGTTTTTCTTAACAGTTTACACTTAAGATTTGCGTAAGTCTAAAACAACAATTCCTCTTATTTCAATATAGGGCTAATCAGTATTGCAAAGTGACACATCATTGGAATCGTCTCTCCGAGACGCTTCCAATGACGTGACACATTGCAATCTTTAACTCTCATTGAAGATACTATACATTGTAATCAGTTATGACTTAGGCAACACTTTTTCTTAAGTTGTTTAGTAAAACGGAACCCTGGTCTTTTGATGAAATGGCTTCTATTGATAGTATGTTTTAACTACTTTGTAATTATAAAAGTCTAGTCATAAAATGACTGTAAACAGCTTTTTCCAAAGAGACTTACTTGTATTATATCAAATATTTGAAATGTAGATCATACTTTTCAAATACTACTTTGTAAATGTATGAAAGTCACGAAATGACTTCAAACAACTTGTTCTAATTTGGTATACTGGCATTATTTCAGATATCGAAAATGTAGAACATATTTTTAACCTTTGTAGTGCTGGGTAATTCTTTAAAAATAGATTTTTGTGTCTTCTGCTTTTCAAAACCTTAAATATCTGGTTATTTTTATGAGGAAAGACACTCCGAGTAGCAAACAGGTTTAGATCACAGGCCAGCCGCCAATTGACTTGGCGGTTGGCCTGGATCTAACCTGTTTGTATGTATAAGCATGAAGTCGGTTCCAGCACTATAAGGGTTAAAATCGGGTGCACAAATACCAATCAGTATTATTGCATGTAGTTTCATGACTTCCAGCTCGTCTGTCTAGCATTAAACCGTTGGAAAGCTACATAGAACGTTCAGCAAGTCTTTAAAATATTAACAATGGCGGTTTGTAAACGAGACTTCAAGTATTGTGCATCATCCATCTTTATAATGTAATGAGTCATGAAAAATAGAAGGATGCATATGTTATCATTATTTCAAATTGTTGAATTGAATTGTGGGGAGCTATCTGTATACATTAACACATTTAGTGGACTTTTATTTTGATGTATTTAATGCTTTCTGTTGCTGGTCCCTTTTCGTTTTTATTTTGTTCAAGATAATCTTTTTATTTTGCAATATTTTTTAAAAGATTGTTTCACGATACATATTTTAGGTTCTTATTTTTGTGTGTGTGTACATATGACACAATTTAGATCTGGAACATTCCAGGTATGTTTTACCTTGGAATAAA
This sequence comes from Cerastoderma edule, assembly GCA_947846245.1. Taxonomy (NCBI): domain Eukaryota; kingdom Metazoa; phylum Mollusca; class Bivalvia; order Cardiida; family Cardiidae; genus Cerastoderma; species Cerastoderma edule. The sequence goes on along the minus strand of OX401411.1, from coordinate 10,849,420 downwards.
GGAAGAATTCGTTTTAACCAGCCTGTCTAGTTTCTATACAGCACTTAAAATCACAGGCCCCTCTATGCGTTCGTTCAGATCAAGGGTACCGTTTTACTAAACAGTTTACGCTTAAGATTTGCGTAAGTCTTAAAGAACAGTTCCTCTTATTTCATTATAGGGTGAAACAATATTGCAAAGTAACACATCATTGGAATCGTCTCTCCGAGACGCTTCCAATGACGTGTCACATTGCAATATTGTACTTTCATTGAAGAAACCATGCATGTGTATCAGTTATGACGCAAGTACATTTAGTAAAACGGCACCCTGATGAAGGCTTTTGGATTTTCAGGAGAGGCGGTCTCTCAAATGACTGCCTGTGGTTCTACCTGGCTTGACCAGTCCTATATTATGCATTAGCTTTTGTGCGTGCTCCATTCCTCCGTCATTATGAAATGTGCCTCCTAACATAACTGATATAATGTTGACACAATGTCAAACACATATAAACAATAAACAATCAACTGAGAGTACATGTGGTTGTCTTTCCTTTTGTTTTCGTGTTTGCATGAAACTGCTCCGTGCTAGTTAATGGGCTAGAATAAACCAATGCAAACGACTTTTTTTATGTGATAAAACTACATTCTGTTTCGGATCTGCATCTGCAATGTGGTTACAAATTACCTTCATCAACATTGAGGAGAACTTTCCGAGGTCATAAGTGACCATGCGTGACTTATATAGACATTTTCCGAAGTCATAAAAAAAAATTGTGGCATGGTTTCATGTGAAAAGGCCAGCTTTGAGGAAAATCGTCCAATGCCATGTGTGACAAGGTTTCCTTTAAATTGGGCCGAATCTAAGGAAACTACCCAAGGCCATAAATAGTCTGGCTTCCTAAAAATCAAATAACATTTTAGGGAATCCTTCAGGAGCAGTTACTGTTGAAACACATTATAGGCCTATTCTACAAAGCGTTGAAAAAGTTCGTTAAAAGCTCAAGTTGAAAAATTGATGGGCGGAGTAAGGTGCATGGCTGTTCAGACAGTTAATGAAACAATTGGCTAGCGACATGAACTATCTAAACAGCCAATTTATTCCGCTTATTCGGTCTTTTTTTAATATATAAGATAATAAAGACGTAGAATAACCTATCTGAGCAAGGGGAATGCATGCAATATTGATTTAATGTTAATGTTTTATAATGATAAAATCATAGACATAGATAACATGTCTCTGATAAAATCAACAAATGATAACCAACCATTAGTCAAAATAATTCGACGTTAAAATTGCCTTTAATATTCTAATGGAGCAATCTGACGGATAATCAAAATAATTCGACGTGAAGATTGCTTTTTATTTTCTGATGGGGCAATCTAAGAGAGATATTGCCCGATACAAACATTTCTCAATATTTCCCGATCGCGTTGTACTATCTGACGGATATTGCCCGATGCAAACTGTTCTCAATATTTCCTGGTCATTTTAAATAAGTTTCCCTAACTAATCATAGAACTAGTCCGAATGATCCAGACGTAGATATTTTATTCTACGTCACACAGTAACAGCTTGGATCATCCGAGTTATCTCCACAGTAACATTTTAGCATGGAGGCCAGGCTCCAGACTAAGTAACATCTTGGACCATCCAAGTAACCATTAACAGGACAAACATGAATTTCCTAGTGGTTAGCCCCATGTTTGGCTTGTTTGCTCTGATAGAATAATCACAGACCCAATGTTGTCAAAGAATCGGAAACTTTGAGTAAGTCTAGCCTTCTACAATGATCACAGTTTGATTGGCGATTATTTGCATCTTTTAATCAATAAAATATTTTGAAATACTTTAACGATTAGAATGTTTCCGCGATATGTTTATTCGAGTAAAAGAGTACTTTGCGAAGATTTTCAAAACGGCATCAGTTTCGGACGGTCGCCACTTTCGGACGGTCCATACTTTCGGAACATAAGAACCAATTATACCGGTTTGTATCCTTTGGTAAAACACTTGAGAGTCTAAGCCGAATACTAGTGAATTCTAGGGAAGCTAATATATGACTGGCGAAAAATTACTGCTAGATATGACTTAATGATTTTATCCCATCAAAAAATTATTCTGTAAATGTGTAAAAGTATAAATTGTATATTTATATAGTAATCGAGGAGTCGTTTCCCGGCAATCATTTTATATAGTATTTATTATATATACCAGAGACATAGATAACAGAGATTGGCAACTCCTTCTTTACCTATAGCCGGTTTCTGCGATATCTCGCATGACGCGTTATTTAGCGAGACCTTTCGAAATCGGTCTATCGACGCTATTTTCAACTAAACGCGAAATAGGCAACACACATTTAAGTGTGTTTTAAGTCATAATTAAATTATTTTCTTACCGAATTTACTATATTGTTATTGTAAGAAAGTTTCTCCATCCAACAAGACCGATCAGCAAGCGATTATCAAAGAAATAAACATGGCAAACTGCGACAAACTTGATTGAATTGTTCGCAATTTCGTGGTTTTGTGCGATAAACGTGATAATTGAGTAGTTTTAGATTCAAACTGTTCTAAAGGAGGGTTTTTCAAACATTTCCAATTCAAGTCCATTTTAAAGAGAGGGTTTGTTTTTCTACATTTCCAAATTTTCAGTTTATATTTTTATGTCCATTTTAATGGGTTAATATGATTTTGTCGATTTCCAAATTTTCTGTCTAATATTCTTTGTCAATTAGAAGTTATTGCGTACTAAATATATCCCATTTACTACCTTAATGAGTTCAGCCATCTTGATTTCCAACCAAAAATTAACAAAGTTGTGCACAGTAAAACTAAAAAACTATGCACTGGATCATATCATACTTGACATTTTCCTGAAGTGTTACTTTTGTTTTATGGTTGCCCGCATTTTTAAAGTAATATTCGCTTCTATAACGAAGTTATACCAGGTTTACTTAACCGCACAAGCATAATCGTGATTTTGGCCATTTCATTTTCAACCAAAATATTTAATACTTGTACAAAGTAAAATGTTTTAATGGAGGTTTATTCAAACATTTCTGATTTATGTCCATTTTATTGGGTTAATATGATTTTGTCGATTTCCAAATTTTCAGTTTGATATTCTTTGTCATTTAGAAGTTATTGCGTACTCAATATTCCCCATTTACCACCTTACTGAGTTAAGCCATCTCGATTTCTAACCAAAAATTTCAAAAGTTGTGCACAGTAAAACTAAAAGACTATGCACTGGATCATATCATTCTTGACATTTTCCTGAAGTGTTATTTTTGTTTTATGGTTGCCCGCATTTTTAAAGTAATCTTCGCTTCCATTACGAAGTTATACCACGTTTACTGAACCACACACGCATGATCATGATTTTGGCCATTTTATTTTCAACCAAAATATTTCATACTTGTACAAAGTAAAATGTTTTAACAGAGGATTATTCAAACATTTCAGATTTATGTCCACTTTAATGGGTTAATATGATTTTGTCGATTTCCAAATTTTCAGTCTGATAATTTCAGTCTTAATTCCGATCGCTTGCAAATATGTCAAGTGAAATGTGTCATTTGAAGAACGAAGGGTGATAGAGTCAATCACGGTAGTGGACAATACAGGCTATGATTGTAAATTGCCACCCCATAAAATATGTAGTTTGATGTCATAAAACCTTTTGATGCTAGGGCGATTACACAAGAAGTGTGTGGCGCTAACCCTGTGTCCACTCTCTGACACCTCATTCAAATTTAATGACCTAAAGATCCTGAAAACAAAATAGGGAGGATTTGTTCTGTTTAAAGCGTCTGTCTGGTTTTAAAAGTAGTGTGCTTTGACTTAATTTCTCGTTGAGAAATGATAATAAAAACGAAGGTGCAAGACACACTATTTGCTTTAGCTTAACATTAAAAAAGCTCACATTTCTTTTTTCTAAAATCATTTCGGTCAGCAGCATGATAAGACCAGACCCTTACGTGTTTAAGAACAATTATGTACTTATTGATTTGCAATCAATATTAGAGGAATCTGCGGTAAAAGGTGTATTGAAAAACTTTGCACGTCAGTTTTTTCTTACGTGTCCTTTCGTTTACTAAAACCACTTTTACAAAAATTCTCATCATATGCATTTTAACATCATAAAATACTTTTAATTTTCTTAAATTGAAACATTTGGCTTGAAATAATGTCATGATGAAAAATGTGTTTTGTTTTGACAAAATGAGCACTGTAAACAGTTTTACGACACAGAATAAATGAAATGAAGTGAGAAAGCAATCTTTTAATATTGACGAAAACTATCATGGTGGAAAGTTCATGCTTTGGTTATTAACTGCAACTTAATAGAGTCACTTGATTTATTACAAAATAGTATTCAAACCTTTGCTTGAAAGACATTGTCGTTATAAGTACAATTCTGAATTGAATGGTAATCAAGCCTGTCATTGAAAAAGAGGCCTACTGGAACTTTTTGTTTTGTTTTTTAACATAAAATCAATTTAATAAAATCAAAATAAAACAAAATGTCCAGAAGTTGTTTCAGATAACCAATCAGATATCCAAAACATAGCTATTTTACTGTAATAAAGAAGTATCAATTTCGCTTGACATCTCCCGTGACAACGGATAAACAGGTACGCACTTTCCTTATCTCGCAGAACCTCGCTGCACGCGAGAGTTTGGCGATAATTCCGGAGTTGCCAATCTCTGTTATCTATGTCTCTGTATATACTGCTTAATCAGACATCATTAACATACTTAAGTGGTTCCGAAACATGGGTTTCGTGTTTGTTGACACATAATTACGCTAGATGTCATATTAATAACCAGGATGCTAATTTGATTAGTCGGCAAATTAAAACATATAAAGGGATTATTTTAATTAATATCTATCTTGAAAAAAACCCGCAAATGAATGGTGTTAAATTCTTAATCAGACACCTTTAACGTACCTGAATGGTGATTATTTATTTGTTTGATGTTTGTTGCTTGTTGAAACCTAATTAACTTAATTGTTATATTAATATTTAGCAGTTTAGTTTGGAATCGTAAGATATATACTATATAAAATGATTGCGGGGAAACGACTCCTCGATTACTATATAAATCCACTGCGGGGAAACGGTCGTTCGGGGAAACCACCGTCACCCCTCGCGGCGCCACATGATCAATAGGTATAACATCTCATGTCGGTCATGGTTTGAAGCTAACCTTCCTCGAGTTCGGGAAATCAGAATTCTCAAAAAAAAAGTGCTCAGGTCTCAACCAATGAAATGCTGAGGCCATTTATTCAATTCATTGCTATTTATAAAATCCACAATATATTTAATAAATAGTTGACTATTTTTGTGAAGTAAATGATATAAACAATTCAATAATACAGAAATATTTAGTCTGACTCATACTTATGATGAATAATAAAAAAAAAATGAAAATCATACAAGCATGTCTTATAATGATATGTTATTAGAAAATAACTAATTCTATATCTCTATTCTAGGTTATTATGGAAACGTTAGAAGCACATGGTTATTCAAACGGACTCTTGGACCAGCTGCATGTATTACAGCAGAACAATATTCACTGTGACGCCAGAATAACAGCGGAGGGTGGAGGGGTATCAGCACACAAGGTAGTCCTAATGGCCGCCAGTTCATACCTCAAATCATGCCTCTCCACCAAAGTACAGTCGGAACCAGGCAGCAAGGGATCTATTCATATACAGGACACGCCATTTAGACTGATAGAAAGAGTCATCAAATTTATTTACACAGGCAAACTTGCAGTCGGCAAAGAAGACTTTGATATGACCTTTAAATTGTGCCAGGACCTCGAAATAACTTCAGCCATTGGTTTATTTGAAAGTTGCAGGAACAGTAAAAAAAATGGAGAGAGTTCAAATTATTCCGATAAAACTAGATCCAATCATGAAAACTTAGTGAATGATCTCAGTACATCAATGTATAAAGACTCTGGTATGATGGAAAGTTCAGGAGGGGACTTCATTCTAACTGATAAATTAAGCCCTTCCAGAAAGGAGGAAACTGAAGGGAAGCCAGCAAAGACAGTTGATAAATCAGCGAAAGAAACACCAGTTAAAAAACAGCAATACTCACAAAGGAAAAGTATCCAAAGGGAGTCAAAGCATAGGCAGAATAAAACTTTAAAAGTAAAAAAGGTCACACTTAAGAAAAAAGTTAGTATGACCAATATCAAACATGCATCAAGCAAGTTATACAAAAGTAAAAATGATGAAATTCCTGCTGTCTCTATATTGAAAGAAAATGTAGAAGAAGATACACATGGTAACCAAAGTATACACAGGGTAGAAGATGCTGTAGTAAGACCCGATGAAGATTTACCCCAAAAGGAGGGAAAGGAAAAATCAGACTCAATTGACAACTGTGATAATATTGGTGGTGTTAAGAAGAAACACTCATCTATGCAAAGCAAACGGACACCAAGTGCACAAAACAAAGTTGGGGACCCAAAAAGAAAAAGGCGTGGAGATACATTAAGATCAGAACACAAAACAAAGATAAAAGTGAGACGGTTAAAAAAGTTTCCATGTACGTACTGCAGTAAAATTTTAACAAGCCAAAAACGTCTTGCATTTCATGAGTTCAGCAAACATGGAGCACCGTTTGATGAGAGTCGTTACACCATGTACCCATGTAGTAAAGAGGTAATCATTCTGTTTATTTATTCATTTTATTTTAGTTTTTCCAATATACTAGTGTTTAGGTTTTACAATATAGGGTTTGGGTTTAATAGTATAGGGTTAAGAGAAAAAATGATGAAGTTCCTAAAGGCAAAATGCTTCTTCAGGGCTTTTTCCAGTTATATAACAGACAGTTGAAAAATTTGCGTTTGGTAAAGGGTTAAAGTTTTGCAGTTTTCCCTAAATTTCCAGAGTCGCAATAGCTTTAGGGATTCAGTAATCAGGAATTTCAGCCAGATAGGCCTCTTCCCAATTAAAAAAACTCCTGAACAAGTCCAGCCCTCTGTTTTAACCCATTACCAAACAATAACGACATTTGACCAGGTTGTTGCAGACGACTCTGGAAAACATTGCGAGAAAAGGAGAAATTGCTCTTAAAGAGCAATTTCTCCTTTTCCCACAATGTTTTTCACCGTATCAGAAGATTATTTTCCCATTTCATTACAGTTTGAAATGTGGTCTGCAATTTCTTTCAATTTGGGACAGTCGAAAATTTGGTGTTTGGTAAAGGGTTAACATGTGCTTTCACTTTGCTATTTTAAGGGATGTACCTATGTGTCGGGCAGCAGAAGCAACCTACGAACACACCTTAAAAGTCGCCATGCAGATGACCGTCCCCATATATGTGAATTCTGCGGGAAAGCTTTTAAATTACCTGGGGTTCTTGCCATTCATCTAAATATACACACGGGATCAAAGGACTGGAAGTGTGAGACATGCGGAGAGCATTTCAACCAGCAGAGTGGTCTAAGTGTAAGTGTGTTTATGTTTATGTAGAGGTAGGTTTTAATAGTGAGGGCTTTGTGCAATGATATAGAATGTGTGTCAATTTAGGGTTGTCATTAAGAGCCGGCTGTCAGCCAATTTGATCGTTAATATCTATAACACCTTATTTTTGTTTGCTTAATTGGCCTCCTCAAATTGAAAGTGGGCCTCTTACTTAAAGGCACATAAAAGGAGATTAATGCTATATAAAACTATATTAATTGGTTTACTTTTGGTCAGATTCAAATAGTTATCACCAAAAAGAACCATTAGCACAACTTAAACGTGAAATCCAACAAAAATTAACCCAGATTAACCAGTTTAATTGTGTGATTCTTCACCCCTGACCTTGACAGTTGATACACAAATGTTTGAACCGACCAATCAGAATTCGTTATTTTAAATATGTAAACAAACAGGTTGTTGATAAACATGGTTGAATTGGAGACTACTATATTTCAAGCACAAAATAACTTACCCGGTATGTTAAAGGAGTCTATTTAATAGGGTCAAAATGCATTCGTAAATTGATTGTCATGACTTTTATGAAAATAATAAAAGAACTCCATATATTTTTTTAGTAATTTATTTCTACTTATTTCCTTTTATGTGCCTTTAATAACAACCCTGGGTGTCATGTTTGTGAGGTACTAACACTTGCCTTGAACAGAACCTTTAATATGCAATTAAATCACACTCTAGTCCCCACCCTGATATATTCATGTTAAACATACTTATAGCAAATAACTCAAGATATCTTAATTAATTTTGTAACAAAGACAAAACTGCTTTTCTGGTAAGAGGATAAGATGATTATAAGTCCTTACTCGTTATCCTAAAGAAACTGTGTTTTAAAAAACATTTTGCTCTTTCTATCTTTATTGTCTACTGCCACCTCAATTTTTGACCAGTCACAAATACCCATAAAGGTGTATAGTTCATTGACTGACTTAATGCGCAGGATTTTGTCTGGCTTGACCAGTCATTATGGGCAGTCAACTTTGGAGTCTTCATCCATCATTGAATCAGGCATCGCAAGATCAATGAAATATCATAATAATGAACAAGTTAAGCCTCTTAGGGTCTTGCCTAAATCGCAAAATTATGCGTCAAGAAATGCAACACTCTATAACCTGGAAAACCCTTCCAACAGAAGTAGTGGCTTGCAAATCTGTTGACTTCTTTAATGGACAGATTCAAGCCATAATCATTAGGAAATAACTGTAATATAGGCGTCTTTTCGCCTCACATGCTGGTAGGAGGATAACCCTTTATAGTTTTAGTACCTTATTTGAAAAAAAAAGAAACCATCAGTCATGATATGTCACAAAGATGCTTTGTTTTGCAAGAATGATTTATCCTTTTCCGACTGACTTACAGAAAGCCTCTTGCTTGAACCCTAAAATCATAAGTCAAGAAAAACAACAGACTTTAACTTGGTCATGTCACAAACATCTATCCTTTTGTTTCTGTAGGTTCATATAAAGAGACACCATGCTGGCGTATCAACATGGGGAGAACTATGCCATCTTTGTTCAGAAAAATTCCTCCAGAAGTCCGACCTCGCTTGGCACCTGCTCCGAATGCATGATCAGCCCTTACCAGAGAAATACAAAGCGTGAGTTACTTGTACTGTTAGTTTGTAAAAGTATCCATTGCTTTCTATATACTGTTGATATGTATTTGATTGTTATGGAAAGTTGAGCTATATGAAAAGTGTGAAAAATATAATTTTTCTTTGCAATTTTTAATGGAAGAATTGACAGTTTTCTGTATGATATATATCAGGGATCAGGAAATCTCCGAATCCCAATCGGTCCGAGAATCGGCCGAAATCCCTTCATAAGTCTTCACTCTATTATTCAAATTGTATGTAATTGTACTTAGATTATTGTAATTTGACCAGTATATATTGTATGTTTGTATGTTTTGTAAAAATGACTATACACATATGTGATGGTCAAATAAAAGATATCTATCTATCTATCTTTCCCTCATGGTATGGCTTGGTTAGTTTAAATGTTGTCTGCTGTGAATTGCTTAAAAGAGGGAGTCGGTGGCAAAGGCGTTTTCAACAGAGGAATTGATTTCATATTTCTATTTTTTCTGTTCATTTTACATTGGTCTAAGATCAGTTAAAGAAATGAAATCAACATTTTTCTTATTGTTCATCGTGTATCCTTTGATTGTATATGCTTTTGATTAGAATATTTCTAAAAAGTAATGTTAAATGAGTATTGAATGAAAATGAAATTTCTTATTTCAGATATGTCTGTGATATTTGTAATTATTTAACCAAAAGCAGCCAAGATTTACAGCGACATAAAAATGCCCACAATGGTAGGTGTTAACTTATATATTTTCTAATATCTTACAAATTAGGTAAAGGCCAAACAAACTAAGATTTATTTTAGACCTTATATTATAGATTAATGAAAGTCACTATGTGAACTCCGCTGCTCAGGGGATTTGACACATGAACTCTGTGTCCAGAGCCGGAAGTGCTATCGCTCTTTCACTTTCTTTTACAAGCAAACAAACAATAGTTGCATTACATAATGAATGAAGTCTAGACCATTGAACCATGGCCAGCCTTTAGTACACGTGTACTAGGAAATTAGAAAAAACTATGAGTCAATTCGAGAAATTGTTTGTGGCAATGGTAGGTTTCACCATATCTCCATATAACCCCATTTCTTCATGATGACACAATAAAACACATGAGAATTGTCTTCTGCAAAAGTAGTTGGTGTCACAGATATAATTTGTTAACTCACCATTTAGATTTATGATATCCCAAATTGGTGACGCTTTTCTTTGAAAAGTAAAATGTTCTTTATGGTTTAACCCTGCTGGGTAATTTTCCAAAAATAGATTTTTGTGTCGTCTGCTCTCCAAAACCTTAAATATTTGCTAAATTTTGTTGAGGAAAGATACCCAGAGTATCAAACAGGTTAGATCACAGGTCAGCGGCCAATTTACTTGGCGGCTGGTCTGTGATCTAACTTGCATGAAGTCGGTTCCAGCACTATATGGGTTAAATAAATGCTTTTGTGTTATGAAATAAAAGTTCTCAGTAGCTATTGAAAAAGATGTTATGTGTTCACAGGAATTAAACAGTTTGCTTGTTCATTGTGCAAAAAATCCTGCAGTACAAAAAGTCAACTGAAGCGGCATGAGAAATTCCATGGAGGTAATTATTTTCCTTTGGTCTTTTGTATAAGGGTCTTATTTTCAGAGGAAAACCCATTCAGTTGTAGAAACATATGTATAAATGAGTTTGAAGAAAGAATACTGGCATATAGACAGGGCACAAGGGTTGTGAGTTTGATTCCTAAGAGTTGCAGGCTTCACCATGCAACCTTTCATTATTCCACATTTAGCGCTGGTTGTGAATCCAGGAAGCAGTTCTGAGAGTGATTATTCTAAACTGTAAGAAATTGTTTCAGTGTCTATGTAGAATGAATGAGTTTGAACTAATTATACTAACATGTAAATGTGTTAACCCATTTGCAGAAGATGACTCTAGAAACAATGTTGGTGGCTTTATTTTAGTCTTATATCACAAAGAAAATAATCTGTTATACTTTATAAGTATTGCATGCAATTGCATTTGTAAAAAACAAAATCATTGAAAAGGGTAATTTGAATCTAACCTCTTCTCAATTATCCTTTATATAAAATAATAAGGTATAAGGGATATGGACCTTTCATAAAAATCCTATTGCTGTCACCAGTATTAGAACCCACCTGAGACAGGCCATGTAATTCTAAGCTCTGTACTGTAACTCCGAGGCCACAAAGGCTTTTTATTTCAATGATGACCATCGCAATGATTCTAATAGAGGTTATAGCTTGACTGTTTAAACGGTCTGTCTCTGTCAGTTGACTTCTAGAATACCTATGGTTTTACCTAGGTTGACAGAGGACTTGTTTTATTGTATTTAAATGACATATTTTACACAGAACTTATGACTGTTGAGCTTGAAGTCTTCCTCCATCTGTTTTATGTGCTAGGCTTAGAACATTAACTAATATATTGTTGACATGATGTAAACACCCAATGAAATAAACATTGAAAATTAACTGATATTTTGTTGACATAATTTTGAAAACCCAATAAAATGAGCACAGAAAATTAAATTATAAATTGTTGACATAATTTTAAAAATCAAATAAAATGAGCAAAGAAAATTTAATAATATATTGTTGATATAATGTTGAAAAAAAAAAACTCAATAAAATGAGCTAAGGAAATAAGATGATATATTGTTGATACTTTGTAAAAAAAAAAAACCAATAAAATTAGCATGGATAATTGAATAATATATTGTTGACATTATGTAAAAAAACAATAAAATAAGTGTAGGAAATTAACTGATATATTGTTAACTCTATGTAAAACCCAAATTGAATTGAGTAAGATGGAATATGTGTTTTTACATTGTTTTTCAGAAAAGAACTTCAAATGTATGTACGAGAACTGCTCTTACGCCTGTGTAGATAGCATTGGATTGAGCAAGCATATAACATTGATGCATACACACAAGGTATTTAGGTTTCTATTGATATTGTAGATTACATTTGTAGAAATGCTAACTGTGTAACCTCAAGGACTGCCCCCCTCCCATAGACATGGTTCTATTTTTCTATTATTCTTCACCACCTGCAGACAATATTGTTTTACTTGAAGCAGACAACTTTAGAAAAGCTTTGTAAACATGTTCGTAAACCTTTCAGTTCTGCTGCTGTAATATGTGAATAGATTGAAAAAGCATTGTGGCAAAAGGAGAAATTGCTTGTAACAAGGAATTTGTCCTTTTGCCACAATGCTTTTTGAAAGTTGCCTGCTGCAAGATGCAAAGATGTGGCAAAGAAGGTGGTAATGCGACAATTTTCATCTAGGGTGTGGTAGTTACTAACAATTGCCATAAGTAGATAAGTAAGATGTTAAAGAATGGTTTGGCTTACTACTTATTTTGTTTCTATGGTTTCTTCTAAATATATAAAAAGTAACAATATAGCTCAGACTTTATACATTTCTTCTGCTATTGCTTTTAATTTGACCCTCTGAAATCCTCTATTCTTTAAACTGTGTCATTCACTCAATTGCCTGTTCTTTAACAAAGGGGAAATCTTTAACTTTTTCAACAATTTTTGATATTTTCATGTTTTTCTTTTCTTTATTTGCCATCTTAGTAAACTGTTTTTTTACTTTAGATTATGTTTTAATGTCCATTAGAAAACACCTTTGACTAGATAAGATGCTATAAACAAACATTCCTTTGTGGCAATGTTTTGAATGGTGTTCTCTGAAAGGGCAATTGATAATTTTTTTATTGGGGAAACAGAACCATAGAAATTGGCAGAAAGAAGAGATACACATATACTAGAATGATAAAGTGGATATAAAATAGTTATATGAAAGAAAACTTTCACAAATTGGTACCAAATTCATGAATTTGGACTGAACGGATGTCTGAATAGTAAATGTATGCTGTGGTAGTCATTAGAACTGTTTTTAAATGACTATTTTTACACTCTAATCTGTGGGTTATGAGGAATTATACAAGTACATCCCGAGTCTATTGATTTTCTTAAAGGTGCTTGTTCACAGAAGAGAAAATTTGAAAGTCAAAATAAAATGTTGTTGAAATAATGCAGTTTTTGTATTGTTGTTTGATATATACAATGAAAAGTAGTTATTGAAAGCATAAGTAATTCAGGAAGCGTCAATTCAGTTAAGTATGTACAGTCTACTGTATAAGTACTTTTATTTGCGGGGGGTTAATTTTTCGCGCAATCCACGGTCATTCCGACAGCGCAAATTATAAACATCGCTATTAAAAGCCTCTTCATCGTAATTCTGTGTGCCATGGTGGCTGCCATTTTACCTGGGCGTCACTCTGTCATCGTTTTCATAATGCATTGTTATGTTATGCACAGTTATGGTATTTTATTTTGTAGATGAATACTTTTCAGTATTATTGCTTCGAAATAGCTCAAAATTTACGTGACCGATTGCGAGTTAAAATTTGACGAAAAACTCAATCCAAATTTAAGACAGATATAACGTTTTAAACACCTAGCAATTCTCCGGAATCCCAAAATTAATCCGTTAATTGTTATCCCTGTGTCAAACAATGCCCGAGGCTTGTATCAATTGTGGTTTTATTGCTAACAAATCAGCACGCTTGGTTGAGAAGTATATTTAACACGCTTTTTCCACAAACGGATTTCTATTACAAGCATCAATTAAACTTTTGTTCCCTTTATCAATCATTTATGTTGACTTTATATAAAACACAATGACAGATAAATAGAAAATCAAAACTTGTTTTATTTTCAAAAGATTTATGCAATACATTTAAATCATATTTATCTTTTACTATCATTTGATTCTCATGTCGAACACAAAACAAAGTGTGACCCTTGCTGTAACATAAGTACAAGTATTTCAGAGCAATTTTTATGTTGCTACCGACAATATTTGGTGATGGGGTTTTATTTTCGCGGAACCTGGAATTATCGCGAAATATAAACCCCACGATATTAGAAACCTTGAAAAAACGCGAAATATTGACACTGCGAATATAAAGCGCTATACATTATATGAGGTAGATATCAAAAGTGATGTCACGTTTGTGAATTAAAACACATGTAAATTCACTGTATACACACTTTGAAGAATTCAGATGGATCAAATTTTGCTTTAAATTACTTACAGTACAGCTGTTGTGCAGATGAGAAAACTAATTTTTGACATCCAAATTTCCTCACATCTGTGAACAAGCACCTATAATGCAATATTGTTGATTTCCATTAACACAATACCAAACAATAACGACATTTGACCATTTTTTTTGCAGGTGGTTTTGGAAAACATTGAGGGAAACATAGATAATTACTCTTAACGATCAATTTCTCCTTTTCCCACACATTACCTGCCCTTTAAGAAGATTGTTTTTCAATTTCATCACATTTGGAATGTCGTCTGTCGAAAATTTGGCGTTTGGTAAAGGGTTAAAGGCATCTCATGAACCCATGAAATAGGATTAACCTAATAAAAATGAAATACTGTAACAAAAGGCTCCTTCATGTCTCTTGATTTTTGTTTATTCTCTTGAACCTCCCCTGTTTACAATGTTTCTCCTTAAAAAATGTATTTACAGAATTTCAAGCCCTACATGTGTCCTGTTTGTTCCTACAAAACCGGTGTCAAAGGTAATCTAGACAAACACATACGCCAAGTCCACTTTCTGGATGTCGTCACTAAACACACCGTCCAGTTGAAGATGAAGTATGCAAACTTCGAGTCGGGCGACATCATCACCAAAGATGGCCACCTCGTAGCCTCAGCAAAGCAGAGAAAAGAGATGCACCAAAAGTGTCTTGAGGAGAATAGAATGGCTGTTAACAGTCAAGAAGAAATGGACTACAGTGTCAAATCAATTACCCAACATAATGACACTGAGCACAAGGTGATCTATCAATTAGATAACATTCAAGTTGCACACAAACCCATTTTGTTACCTATCTTGCCATGTAAGCCTGTAATGTCAGAGTTTCAACCGCAGGAGACAGAAATGAATGACGCCATTAACTTGTCCGCTGTTAATAGCTCATACCCTGATGGGAATATTGACCATCATGTGCATATATCCGAATCGGTCCCAAGCAATATTGCGCTTACTAACGTGGTTTATCTCCAGGATGCGGCTACCTATTAGTCAATTACTTGTGAGAGTTTTGTTTTGGACCAATGGCTACCAACATATGAGGATGTTCTTATTATCTTCTACTTTTTACTTATTATTATGATCAGGTATTAATAATAAGTTCAGACCATGGATTAGCCAATATTCTAGCTTGAGATTGAAAGTCATTGTATCACGATTTTCTATTTTATTGCCTTGATTATTTCTGCATTTTCTTGCTGTAAATCAGTAGTGACTTGGAAAAAATATTATAATGTGTAATTGAGAAAATAATAGGACCATCGATAAATGCACTGACTGAAATAATGTTTATATATCATGTTTATAACAGCAAATTAATCCAACCCAAACACGAAATTTCATTTTTCATAAAAATTGTGTAGCTTGTAGAGAATTTAACCAAGTCAATGTTAATTTACATCAAATGTGATTTATAAAAAAAGTGTGATAAATAACTTTTCTTCAATCCTTATATTACCAATCAAACTCCTATGTTTCTGGGGCCCGTTTTACTAAGCAACTTACGGAAAATGTTTGCGTAAGTCATAATTGATTAACATGGATAATATCTTCAATGAAAGTACAATATTGCAATGTGACATGTCATTGGAAGCGTCTCAGAGAGACGATTCCAATGATGTGTTACTTTGCAATATTGCTTTGCCAAATATTGAAATAAAAGGACTTGTTGTTTAAGACTTACGCAAATCTTAAGCGTAAACTGTTTAGTAAAACGGGCCCCTGGAACTTAATGTTTTGTTTGTTTGATTGGGATTTTACATCAGTATGTCAGTAATATTGTGATGAATGGCTCATATGTGGTGTATTCTATTCAACTGTTAATTAACCATCAATTTGCTCTATTTATGCTGTGTAAATGGCAATGGGTTTTGTCTTCATTTCAAAGCAAAAAAACATATAGATCATTCTCTCCAAAATGGTCATTGTTCACAGATGAGAGGAAATTTGGACAGTTAAAAACTAATTTCTTTAAAACTGCACAACAGCTTAACTGTTATATGAAACACCCTGAAGGATAGTCACTTGCAGCAACATTCTAGTTGTTTTTAAAAAAAATTAAGTGTTTATACAGTTGATAAACATGTATTTTAATCCAAAAGTGTGACATCGCTTTTGAGTTCTACCATGTATAAACTCTACATACTTAGTTAAATTGATGCTTCGTGAATTAATTATGCTTTTAATAGCTGATTTAAATGCTTATCTAACAGTAGTACAAAATCTATATTGTTTTAAGCACATTTTATTTTGACTTTCAAATTTTCTCTTCTGTGAACAAGCACCTTTAAAAGGAAATGAAAATATCTTTATTCTTACTTGATTATGGTAAGAATGTATGACCAAAGTTATCAATGCATGGTATGATCATTCATTGACTTTAGGTCACATTAACAGGGTTCAATGCAATACTATACTAAGTGCTTCACATTCAGACTTTCAGATACTCTGAGACCCCAGTAGGACCAAATTGAACACTTTCTTCTTTTTCAATGTTAAAATCCGTCAGACCAAAGAGGGGCCGTGGGTCTACGAAGTTTCGTGAAGTCTGCATATTTGTGAAGGACTTGCTATAGTCTTGCATTGAACTTGATTTGATATCAATAATTAGATTAGCTAGATGCACGATTGATAAAATTATATTTTTTCATAGTAAAGTACCATTGAATTATTACATGCATGCTACCTTGTGCCCATCTATTTTGCACCATTATGGCATATCTTCATGATACAGGTAAACAAATTACAGGTAAACAAAAACCACTTTGTTGCAGACGACTTTGGAAAACATTGTGGGAAAAGGAGAATTGCTTGTTATGAGCAATTTCTCCGTTTCACACAATGTTTTCTTCCCTATCGGAAGATTATTTTCCAATTTCATCACATTTTGAAATGTCGATTGCAAACACTTTCAATTGGGACAGTTGAAAATTTGGTGCTTGGTAAAGGGTTGAACAATCATTGCTGTTAATGACTAAATGCATTCCATTTAACCCAATATCTCACATTAAACTGGGGCTCGGTGTCTTCTTTAACCCTTCGAATGCTGGGTAATTGTCTGTATAAAGAGATGTTTGTGTCCTCTGCTTTCCAAAACCTTAAATATATGCTTAATTTTGATGCAGAGAGATACTCAGAGAAGCAAACAGGTAAGATCACAGGCCAGACGCCAATTTACTTGGCGGCTTGTCTGGATCTAACCTGTTTGCATAAGCAATAAGTTGGTTCCAGTCGGGTTGAAATTTTTTATAATTTTATAGTTGATAACTGATGTTGCTTTCAATTTGAAATGTTTCCACATTTTAATATTGATTTATGACTTTTATATTATTATAGAAACAGTTTCATATGACTGTTACGCTTTATATTTATATTACAATGGAAGATTCTTGTGTTATACTATATCAAAGACTTTATGTTCAACTATATCAAATACTTCATGTTCGTGGAGAAACCACATACGTCTTGCATTTTACCATCAATTTGTCCCTTTTATGTTGTGTTAATGGTAATGGGTAATTTTGTCTTTTTCCCAGCGGAAGAGATTTGTTTTTAAAATGTAATCATTGCTCAATTTAAATAAACCTCATGTATGTAAACCTATTATTAAATAGGTGGTTATTTTAAAATATATTAAAAAAGAATCTGTTTTTTTTTTTTTTTTTTTAATCAAGCCATTGTACTTACAGGTTAATCTTATTCAGGGTAACCTGTTTTGTTATCGAGGGTTCAATGCAAGACTATAGTAAGTGCTTCATAAACATGAAGCACTTACTATAGTCTTGCACTGAATCCTTGCATGTTTTGTTGGAAGTATACTTAAACTTTTATTTTTGTTTACCCTTTACCAAACAACAAATTTTCGACTGTCCTAAATTGAAAGAGTTTGCAGACGACATTTCAAAATATGATGAAATTGGAAATAAATCTTCTGATAGGGCAGAAAATATTGTGGGAAAAGGAAAAATTTGTTGCAAACAATTCTGGAAAATATTGTGAGGTAAAGAAGAAATTTCTCATAACAAGCAATTTTTCCTTTTCCCAAAATGTATTCTGCTCTATTAGAGGAATATTTTCAAATTTCACATTTTGAAATGTCGTTTGCAAACTATTTCAATTTGGAACAGTCGGAAATTTGGTGTTTGGTAAAGGGTTAGATTTTTTAATGTTTAAGATAGGGTTGTCATTGTTCAGTATATTTTTACCTTTTAAACATAAGTCTTATTATCATGAAGTTGTTTAGATAAGTTCTTGTCAAAACCAGGTCTAAGGTCTTCTATATATATATTTATTTTCTCTAAATTTTTAGTCTATGCTTTTAATGTCTTTTTTAGGAGTGTATCTTGCTTTTGTGTCATTAAAAAGATATTTTATGTGCATGCACATTATTTTTTTTTTCAAAATGCTCACAATACAACCTTCCACCATTGTTTCTTGAGCAGGCTAGTTAAATGGCTTTATATTTGTTAAAATTCAGCTATTGTTTTTTACCTGTATGAAATATTGACAAACCAGAAACCATATCAAAGGTTTTGGGTTTATTCGTTGAAACTGCTAGGGGCTAGGGTGATGTATTCAAAGGTACTTTTTTCATTCCTTTTGTTAGTCTTTCATTCCATATTCTTTTTCCATAAATTATCTCTCTTAGTGGCAGAGATTATGCTTGATATGTATTCAGGAAGCAAGATGATGCTAAATTATCTTCAGGAAGCAAAAAGATGCAACATTTTCTTATTTATTAACGTTTGTATTTTAAAGCTGTGTGAAAATTCCAAATAAAAGTTAAAACTCAAGATAATAGAAATACTTTTTTTATTTTTACAATGTACTTTGTTATAAATGTTTGTACAGGCTATAAAATATTGAACACTTCTGCTTATAGTAACATACAAATTTTTGATAAAAAAAATAGAAGAAAAGAAATTTTCCGATGTGTATACATGTATTTGTTTCTTTGTACCACCTGACTATTCCAACTATTCCAACACCCTTGACAAACTTGCTCAATAGTGAAGACTTTGTACAGAAAAACATTTAATCCTCCTCTTTATTCAAACACTTACTAAAGAAGGGCTCTAAGTAAGGGAGCATTTGTTGGTGGGGTTTTAAATGCAATTTTGTTTGTTTTCATTAGAATCGTCTCATTGTAAACCCACAACATAGAGTATAGAGAGTCAGCTTAGAAGTCGGCAAGAGCAGTATTCCTTACCTCGACCCCTGCTATAGTCTTACACAAATCCTTCAATATAATGTCAGTATTACTGAAGGTATTACTTCTTACACTGAAAATCTTTGGTGCCCTTTTTGTTAACCCATTACCAAACAATGACGACATTTGCTCACAGTGTTGCAGACGACTCTGGAAAACATTGTGCGAAAAGGAGAAATTGCTCTAAGCGAGCAATTTCTCTTTTTTTTCCACAATGTTTTCTACTCTATCTGAAGATTACTTTCCAATTTAAAAACATTTTGAATGCTGTCTGCCAACTCTTTCAATTTGGGACTGTCGAGAATTTGGCGTTTGGTAAAGGGTTAACCTAAGATGGTGTTGCATGAATTTATTCATGTTTAACCACATAGCAATGAGCATTGTTTACATGTATAAACAATCAGAGATGGGTGTTGAGTTTCCAGGCCCATTGAGAAACAACATTGCACAGCACACAAAATAAATGTTTAAGAATATTGCTATCCATTATTCCCTTAATGATTATCACGTAAACATTCATTTTTTAAATTTGCAGCATGAACACTACTTAATAAATGTAGAATTAAATACATATCCTCTTATAGATTTGAGAGAGCAAAATCTGCGTCAGAATAAACAAATTACACATCCATTATAAGGCACAATATGTGTATAAGTGCATTGGGTTATACACAATTTACTTTCACTAATGTTAGATGTAAGAAACCATTTTTGTAGTCGGCCCATTCATTGGTTCTGACATATTATTAGTTGTAATTTTGAAAATGGCCAAAGTCATCGAAAATGGCCACTGTCACCGAGAAAATGTAATGAACAGAATGATGATATGATTTGGACATTAACTGTCAAAATCCTATAATACCATTGATGGTCATTGTTTAGTGCATTTTATTACGTCAATGCAAATATTTGCTCGATTTGGTACTCTATCACAGATCAAATATGAATCGGAACATCTAAGTCGAAAGAACGATTGACGTGCCAATACTAGACCCCAAAAGTTTTGTTAGCAAATGGTTTATCTCCCTTGAATATTGGAGATTTGTTCCAATCCGCCGGCGAGTCCGCCATATATGATTCGTCCCCGTTAATCATTGCTTGCTTCGCGTCTTTTTCCTCGAGTACGCGCGGTGCGTCCGTAGTCCAGTCCGTCTTTACGCGCGCTCTGAAGAACACAATTATGTACAGGACAAGGGCGACAACTCTGGGAAGGATTTCGAAAAGATGTTTCCGAAAGCGCAGTATGTCGTTGTCGTAGAGTGCGCATGCTCCACCACCGGAACAGGAACTGCTCCACAATACGCATGTCGTGTCGACCACCTTGCCGAAAACCACGGGACCCGCAAACCATCCTGGAAGAATGTAATAAAACATTGAATTGCATTTAAGCTACTTGACAAACACGCCTTAAAATACGCATGTTTACACAGGCGGGGGAATCCCGTGTCCAATGTTGACGACTTTATGTCCAAACAAGATGGCTGAAACACAGGTATTCTTGGTGGGTTTTTTTCACCTACTTTTCCCAATGATAATCCCGTTGTGTACCACACACAGAATCGCAATTGACGGGCTTGCATGTCCAAAACGTTCGGTCTTCGACTGCGATTTCTCTGTCGGGTGTTAGACGTTACGCCGTTATTAAACATTGGTTATCAAATATCACCAGAACCGGAAAGTTGATGGTCAACCCATGCGGGGAACACAAGGTGGCCATTTTGTTCGGACATAAGATCGATAACAATGGTTACGTGATTCATCACCTGTTACATGTAGGCCAGATATAAATATTTGTTTAGAACAAGAACCTCTCTTTCCATCTGCTTTATACAACTATGCTTCACGACCATTGAGCATAGACATGAGAGAAAACCCTAAATACCTATATCTACTCCTCAAATAATCGGTCTATTACCACAAACGTCAATAAGATATGGGCCACGTCAATGGGAAAAAGGGCACTCGGACATAGCAAACAGTGTAGCCCAAGACCAGCTGCCACGTCAGTGTGACGTGGCGGCTGGTCTGGGGTTACACTGTTTGCCATCTTAGAGGACATCAAGTTCTACCTTTAAATAAATACAAATGATAACTGTCGTGACTAGATGCTGGAATAATAGCGCTAGAGCTGAGTCAGAGGTTTTTATTTATGTCCGAGTGCCCCTTTTCGCGACCCATATGATTCATTTGCCTCTCAAAAAGAACTGATCGGCTGTGTTCATATGATGAAACAGTTAACCCTTAGAATACTAGGTAATTTTCTAAAGATAGATTTGTTTGTCGTCTGCTTGCAAGAACCTTAAATATCTGCTTAATTTTTCTTTCGGAAAGATACTCAGAGTAGCAAACAGGTTAGATGACAGGCCTGGATCTAACCTGTTAGCATAAACATAAGTTCAGTTCCAGCACTATAAGGGTAATTTGCAGAAAAGAAAATTGTGCAGTTCTGGTGAGAAAATAGCAGGAGGATGGGTAGGTACACAGACCAATGAGACCATCACGTTGTAAATAAAATACCGTTGAAAACGTTGTTAAATTCAAATTGAATTCTTACCACAAAGAGTTGATAACAAGGCCGAGAAACCCACGGCCATTGGCTTATCTGTTTCTCTCACACTCCTGTCGAAAGTAAGAAGATATGATTATTATATAATCAGCAAACGGATAGGTGGTGTTTCAACCGATCACCACTGTGATATAGATGATATGTTGTTTAACCTTTTACCAAACGCCATATTTTTGACAGTCCCTAATTGAAAGAGTTTTGCATTTCAGAATGTGATGCAATTGAAAAATAATCTTCTGATAGGGCAGAGAACATTGTGGGAAAAAGGAGAAATTGCTCGTTAATATCAATTTCTCCTGTTCCCACAATGATTTCCAGAGTCGTCTGCAACAAAGTGGTTGAATGTCGTTAGTGTTTGGTAATTGGTTAAAGTGGCATCAAATTACAAGTATTTGTTGAACATTCCAAAAATAAAATGAAAGTGAATTGATCGTCATATTATATCATATTTATAACAACGTCACGATTCAATGTGTCTTGCCAATATTCTTACGTGATTAATTTGAATAATTGTTATATGTCATATAACAATTCTTCAAGCTAATGGACATAAAACGGGAAAAATCGTTTTGGGTCCTACGGTTTCCTTATGCTCTTATGCATTATGTTTTATGAAAAAAATAATGATACTAGCCATGCTTCCACCTCACATGAATTCAGTTGTTAACCCTTTTAGTGCTGGAACCGACTTCGTGCTTATGAAAACAGGAAAGATCCAGACCAGTCGCCAAGATAATCGGCGGCTGGCCTGTAATCTTACCTACTTGCTACTCTGAGTATCTTTCCTAAAAGAATTAAGCAGATATTTAAGGTTTTGGAAAGCAGACTACACAAAAGTCTATTTTTAGATAATTACCCAGCATTGTAAGGGTTAATTAAATTAGACAAGCTTGAAGATGTACAAAGAAACATCCCCAAACGTACCTTATAACGATGATAAAGCCCGGAATCATTGCAAGAGTCCCAAAGAAGGAGCCGAATATGTTGAGAATCAAGAACGGGTACATCATGTTACATTTCGTATCGCAAAGCCCGGCCACCGCTGTAGCGTTCTGTGGTCCTACGCAGCTACAGTTACCGAACACCTGGTGGAGAGAAAGGAAGAGGAGATACCATAACCAGAACCTGGGTACCGTTTTACTGAACGAGTTTCGGAAAATATTTGCGTAGGTCATTACTGATAAACATAGATAGTATCTTCAATGAAAGTACAGTGTTGCAATGTGACACATCATTGGAAGCGTCCCGGAGAGACGCTTCCAATGATGTGCTACTTTGCAATATTGCTTAGTCCAATATTGAAAATATTTGCGTAGGTCATAATTGATAAACATAGATAGTATCTCCAATGAAAGTACAATACTGCAATGTGACACATCATTGGAAGCGTCTCGGAGAGACGATTCCAGTGATATGTGACTTTGCAATATGTCTTAGTCCAATATTGAAAATATTTGCGTAGGTCATAATTGATAAACATAGATAGTAGGCCTATCTTCAATGAAAGTGCAATATTGCAATGTGGCACATCATTGGAAGCGCGTCTCGGAGAGACGATTCCAATGATGTGCTTCTTTGCAAATTTGCCTAGCACAATATTGATAAAATAGGAATTGTTGTTTTAGACTTAGGCAAATAAATCTTAAGCCTAAACTGCTTAGTAAAACGGTTCCCAGGTCCTGATTTCAGGCTTTGAGATTTAAAATATGCCTTTTTTACTCATATTGGAGATGTTTAACTTCATGCTTCAAGTATGCTTAATGATTTTCAGGCTTGAGAATTTACT
Organism: Cerastoderma edule; assembly: GCA_947846245.1. Lineage (NCBI taxonomy): Eukaryota > Metazoa > Mollusca > Bivalvia > Cardiida > Cardiidae > Cerastoderma > Cerastoderma edule. Next base: position 10,825,649 of record OX401411.1, on the reverse strand, counting down.
TACAATAGCAGGTATGTATAATGGTTATTGTTGTAGAATGATTATACAAATTTGAGAGTCTATTTCGTATCTCCAATAAAGAGTATTCAAGGGCAGATAACACGTTTCTGAAAAGGCCTATTGTCGACGAAACTATGCTTGTTTCATATCTAGATTGCACAACCGATCTGTGAAAGACAAAGGTTTGTACACATCGGGCGTGTTTACGTTTTTAGAGACTTCTTTGCACGGTTCGTTACATTACTAACGCGTAATATGTCATGTGTGGTTACTAGCACAAAGTCGAACCAAAGACCTTAAGTCGTTTGAAACCTAGCTCTAGATAGGTCATACTAAAATTTGTACTAATGTTAAACATCAGGGAACGTCGCAGAAATACTAACGAATTTTTGAAATGGTGTTACGCCATTTTGATTTTGTGCGACAGCTTGCGCATGCGTAGATATAAACGCTGCAACACTCTGAATGTAACCTAGTTCTAGAAGTGTTCTCTTCCTTGTCTGAATCAGCAGACGCAAGGCATACGTATTGTTAATGTTCGTTGCTAAGGCGTTAGATCTTATGCATGGAAGATGAAGTGAAAATTCAACTCCATATAATTCAAGATTTCAATATTTTAAAACTGCTAAGGTGGATTAGGACAAGGCATGTGCATTGTTCACTGTTCATTTATGGATGTAACTTCAAATAAGGGATTTTGATGAGAGTTATTCAAATATTGGCCAAAAAAGTAATATCATGTTGAAGTATGATGTTGGAGTATAAAAAGGAATACCATATGCTATGCATCTCATGTCATATCCGCGAATATCAAAAGCCCCATCTAACCCATATTGATGATAGCAACCATTCTGTGTACACGTATCGAATACAAACATTCCCTGCGTATGGAGGATGCACTTAAATGTTTATATTGGGCTTACCATTCCTTTTTGGTCTGCGCATCCGGCATGGCAGGGTGACATATAGTTGACATTGTTAGAACCACACACAGGGAAGTATGTAACCGAATCACAACCACAGGATGTACTACACGACGAATTAGTCCCGATATGGTTACTGAAACAAAATAGATCGTTTTGGTATCACCACAACAACAAAACAATCACTGAATTATACCACAAAGATGCAATAAGTGCCTAGATATTTCTAGATATTTATTAAAATATAGGAACCTTTTTCGCGGACTTAAAGGTAGGTCCTTGAATCATGCATGAAGTAGACAGCGAGAAATAAGTGCCGGCATAATCACTTCTAATGCGGATTAAAACGAATTTTACAATAAATATAGAAAATCTGCACTTAAATATAATGTCATTGGTATAAACATGTTTTTTTTTCTAATTTGTGCAGTACAACACATAGCTAGTTAATTGGAATTATGTTTTCTTCTCTTTCGTTCGTCTTACTTTTAAATAACATGATGATATATAAACTCCCTATGCGAAAGGTAGGTTAGCAAGTTCTAAGACAAATCGTTAAATATGTTAAACAGAGATCTCGATATGGTGCTATGTCCCATGCTGACTTACTTTTCCGCGTTATAACCGGCAATATCGGCGTTGGAACAGCCCAAAACGAAGCCAATGGCGGACATTATAGTCGTTACGATTGTCGCCGCTATGATCATTTTAATACAGCCAATTGGAGAGAGTTTCCTCTTACTGACGACGAATCCACCGACAACAGTCCCGGCAGACGCTGATACTACGCTCATCACGCCTTGTAAATAGAATTTATCAAGAACAAAATATACTAAAAAGGATTACTATACATGGCCAAGTATATACAAATTTACAAATCTTATGTCGTCTGCATCTAGTATAACTATGAACAACTTATATAAATTGATTTATTAAGCATGTCTCCTTAAGAATTGAACTCTACTGAACTTTATCTATATATGTGTTTGATTATGCTCTATAACATCACGAGCTCCTCTGTTGATCCATGTTTATTTTTTGTCATGTTCAATTTTGTATTTGTTATATAACATGTAATGTTTACGATGCAATAAAATATAGTTATAGTTATGGATTTATTCGGGGGTGGGGGAGTATGATCACGTGATCAATGTTAACGACATAAAACAGATTGCAGATGGCGGCATCCCTTGAATGAGCAGGTGTTTATGCATTTTATCAGCAGATTACTTTTGTTTTTCACTATTTCATATACGCCACGTTCCGACGTTCAGAGAATTTCGAGTCGAGGGATGCGATTAATCTAAAAATATCACCAATCGAATGATTTCTCTACCGAGTGTTAGATGTAATGCCTTTAAAACTATTGGTTATCATATATACCGCCAGAACCGGAGAGCTGATTGTCGGAACATGGCGTATTTAAAATAGTGGAAAACAAAAGCAATCTGCTGAAAAAAGAAAATATATTTGTGGAGCGGCTATCTTGTTCGGACATTTTTCGTAAACATTGGTCATGCGATCACCCCGCCTGTTATTGTCTTAACACATTACCACCTAACGCCACGTTTTTGAGACTTTCACAAAGCAACGTGGCAGAAGGGGAAATTGCTTGTCATAAGCAATTTTTACTATTGCCACAATGCTTTTTTTCAATCTATTCCATGTGTCAACAGCAGAACTGAAAGGTTATATTTTGCTTTTCAAAATCAATTGAGTTGGTGAAGGTTTAGATGATTTTGATAATCGATTCATTTACCGATCTCCCTATATTGAAATGAAACTATTGTCTTGTCTATGTTTCAAACAGCAGCATCCACAAAAACGAATATCAAAGAAATACGCTTTTTCCGTTCATTTAGGTAGAAATCCACAGTGACAAAAGGATGCATTACTCCCGTTGAGTGATTCACTTTTCAGTATCAGTGGCACCTTAAGATTTTACCAGTGCACGTGTAAAGGTAGTTGGTATGGAAATAGAAGCTGATTGTTTTAGTCGATTGCTTCATTGAAACTTGTTTTCAATATCGTCAATTAAACATAGGCGTAGGAGCCGGGGGGGCCCCCAATATCCAGAAGGCAGACTATACTTTGCCCCCCCAATATTCACAATGGCAAATGAAGATATTTGAAAAGAAAACGAAAAGAAACGAAATTTAACAGCAGAACAAAAATAAATGTGTAATTTTGTGCTTTATCTAATTCCAATTCGCCTTTTGTAACGAACAATAACCAAAATCTTTTTGACGTCATCATCGCAAATGGCAATCTGAACACATCGGGTTTATCCAATGAAAACTCATCTCACAAAAATACCCGGGAAGTCTTGATTGACAACAACAATGGTGTAATAGAAATTGTTCTAAGGAGTCAGACTCAATATTGTCTTCAATTGTTAGCTGAAGGTTGAAATTAATTTATTCTCAATCATGTAGCAGATGAATCCGTGGCTGTGACAGTCTGGTCGCTGCTACTTTTTGTTTAAATCAATACATTTGATTTCCACGTGAGATCGAGACCTAGCATATCCTTTTTTTTTTTTTTTTTATTATTATTAAAGATACACATTTTCATACACTTTCTTTTAATTCTCATAATGTTATTGAATTTGTAAATGCATGAAGAGTCATTAAAAAGTTTAGGAACATTTATTCTTAGACCAGTCTTCATCTGAAGTTGGCCCCACCAATGTTGAAAACGCTCCTACGCCTATGTTAATAGGCAGGAATATACATGTATTAGATAGTGTGTTTTAGCCATCATTCATAACCTTATATAAACATCTATATTTTCTTTCCATTGCAAGAGTTGAAGCATTTTTAAAGTCTTGCATCTAGGTATAATACTCACAATTCGCCATTTTGAAATTCTGTCTTTCTTCGGATTACTTCGGTCGTTCTCGGTATACATCGGTCGGTGCCGGAACTATTCTCTTGACACCGAATAGTTCCGTCCACAACCGATGTCTATTTTAAGAAAATTACCCAGCATTCTTAGGGTTAAAGGTTCCTGTTATAGGGGCATCAAAGCAAGTCAGCACAAAGTAACGGCATTATCAAATCAATTTCAGCAACATATTCAAATAATTCTAAGGCTTGACATGAACATTATGTTACCAAGAAGGATGTTCGCCTTCCAGGCGGGGATGAAGAACTGCGTCTCGAGGTATTTCGCACTGAAAGCTATCATTCCTCCGATTCCGAACAGCAGAACACAGGTGGCGCACACCATGGGAATGTAGACGGTGTTTGTAAGCAGGCGTAATAGGGATTTCCAGAACCCTGAAACAGAAAGGGCCAAATGGTGTATTACAAGAAAAAAACACACACGAAAAAATATATCAAGATCAAGATGAAGAATTCATTATTGAATTAAACTATACAGTTTCTCAAACGACCACCTGTATGTAGGGTAACAACAAGAAAAAAATAAACAAATAAAACGCTATATACAAAGGTTCATGTGATGGTTCAGATATCACAGCAGTCTCTTAACAGAGTAGCGATTTTCTTTAGGTCTTAAGCAAAATGGATCCAAGAGGAAGAGACATCCACTAAAATATTTTGTTATTTAGAAAACCAACATTATGTATCAAAATTTATGAACACTTTAAGAACACAAACCGGTATTACATCTAATGAGAACTAAATAAGAAATCTAACAGGAAACTCAACGGCCTTATAAAGAACTTTACAAAGAAAGAATATTGAAGACAGTATCATTCATGATTCCCTTAAAAACTTGAGCATCCCCAAACTATCTGAAAATAATAAGCAATCATTTGAAGGTATTTTAACTTACTCGGAAGCGCTGAAAGGGACACATGGTGTGTTATATGACACTGTTAAGACCACAGCTATGAAAGCCTGTTCAGCTCCATTTATTCTTTTAATGGCAATGGAATGACCTTTGATCCTACGGTGACATTTGTCAAAAGAGACTGGTTTGTAGATATCATTTGATGTGACATTTGTCAAAAGAGACTGGCATGTAGATATCATTTGAGATGACATTTGTCAAAAGAGACTGGCATGTAGATATCATTTGATGTGATTGATCATGTGATGTTGAGAGTACATCGGTCATGGACTTAAAGATATGTCAAAAGCAATATAACTTTTTAAAAACAATAATCGAAAAAATGCTGCTGCTGCTGCTGATGATGATAGTTTTTGTGATGCTGATTCTGACCAAACTTATGATGACGATTATGATGATGTTGATGATGATGATGATGATGATGATGCTAATGATAATGATGATGATGACGACGGTGCAATTGGTGTTACTGCATCTGCTGCTAATGTAGTTAATGTTCTGTTACCTAATCCAGATGTAAACATCGCAACTGATACATCCACCGAGTTAAAAAATATCAGAACATGTATACCTTACCTAGAACTCGTTTCTTAAAACTCCGATTAAGTTGAGCGCCAGTCTTTTTCGGTACGGCCCTGGGTCTCATTCGTCGTGGGAAGAAGAGGAGAGGGAGCGAGACTATCATAGAGATGATCCCGAATATTATATATCCCAGCCACCAGGCACCGATCCAGGCAGGGTGTCGGGGAGACAGGGGGACATCTGTAAGGAAAGGAAGCGAGACTATCATAGAAATGATCCCGAATATTATATATCCCAGCCACCAGGCACCGATCCAGGCAGGGTGTCGGGGAGACAGGGGGACATCTGTAAGGAAAGGAAGCGAGACTATCATAGAGATAATCCCGAATATTATATATCCCAGCCACCAGGCACCGATCCAGGCAGGGTGACGGGGATACAGGGGGACATCTGTAAGGAAAGGAAGCGAGACTATCATAGAGATAATCTCGAATATTATATATCCCAGCCACCAGGCGCCGATCCAGGCAGGGTGACGGGGAGACAGGGGGACATCTGTAAGGAAAGGAAGCGAGACTATCATAGAGATAATCCCGAATATAATATATCCCAGCCACCAGGCGCCGATCCAGGCAGGGTGACGGGGAGACAGGGGGTCATCTGTAAGGAGAGGGAGCGAGACTATCATAGAAATGATCCCGAATATTATATATCCCAGCCACCAGGCACCGATCCAGGCAGGGTGTCGGGGAGACAGGGGGACATCTGTAAGGAAAGGAAGCGAGACTATCATAGAGATAATCCCGAATATTATATATCCCAGCCACCAGGCACCGATCCAGGCAGGGTGACGGGGAGACAGGGGGACATCTGTAAGGAAAGGAAGCGAGACTATCATAGAGATAATCCCGAATATAATATATCCCAGCCACCAGGCGCCGATCCAGGCAGGGTGACGGGGAGACAGGGGGTCATCTGTAAGGAGAGGGAGCGAGACTATCATAGAAATGATCCCGAATATTATATATCCCAGCCACCAGGCGCCGATCCAGGCAGGGTGACGGGGAGACAGGGGGACATCTGTAAGGAGAGGAAGCGAGACTATCATAGAAATGATCCCGAATATTATATATCCCAGCCACCAGGCGCCGATCCAGGCAGGGAGACAGGGGGACGGACGTCTGTAAGGAGAGGGAGCGAGACTATCATAGAAATGATCCCGAATATTATATATCCCAGCCACCAGGCGCCGATCCAGGCAGGGTGACGGGGAGACAGGGGGACATCTGTAAGGAAAGGAAGCGAGACTATCATAGAGATAATCCCGAATATTATATATCTAGCCACCAGGCGCCGATCCAGGCAGGGAGACGGGAAGACAGGGGGGCCATCTGTAAATTATTCATTCCAGGTCATGCTTACTTATTTATTTGTTTTACGTCGATTATATGGGAAGTTTGAAGCTTGTGTAGTGACACTGTCTGTGACTGCTTCCTGGACACTTGACCAGTACTGGCGTCTATTTGTGGGTTAGTTCCAGCATTTTCCATCTCGCCTACTGGGGATCGAACCCTGGACTCGCAGTACAAGAGGCCGACGCTTTGCCTTTGTACCACTGTCGCCCACGCATAGCAGGGGGTCTTTGTATATTGCTTGTGCCGCCCTTTTTCATTCTTTCACCAATACACACTTTTAACATATTGTCGTTTGTTTCGTCAAGGAAAAATCAACCATTAAAACGATCTAGATAAAGATGTTGCATTTTTCGTTTAGATTAAAGAAGCCGATATCAATGCTGGCGATATGCCATTTTCCAATGAGGCATTAGATGCAATTTCAATGATGATGGTATGCCATTTTAAACTAAATCTAAAAGCAAATTAACGAAGGAGTTTGAACAGTTTTTCATTTGAATAAACTGAAAAAGCGACTTTAAAAAAATCTTTTGTTTCTTATGGAAACGAAGAAAACGCAATTCTTATTTGAAAAAAAAAAAGATATGATTCATATCATCAAAATAAAAAGCAATTCTGAAGCAATTCAATGACATAAAAGCTATTCTAACTTAATACACATTTTCCAGTAATTCAATGAAAAAGATAAAAAAAAAAAAGATAAAAGTATTTTGCTTTAGATCTTCATAACGACTAATAATCTATCTACTAAATGGCTGGTAGAATACCTTCTAGTGTGACGTGTGTGCGGCTAAACAACCCTCCCACGGAAAACGCAATAGCTGGTCCAAAAATAGCAACGCCCGATATGATACCTGAAACATGATGAAAATGCAGATATACAAGCTAAAATTGTGCGATTTTCTGACTTTTCCCGATTGATAGCGGTATAGTTAACAGATGACAAATATCTTATAACATTCTCTATACGATATTGGTTGGTAGTTATTGTGGAAATGAGGAAATTGAAAGAAAATACTGTACATCAAATCGCTCAAGTTTAAAGAAAAACACGATACTTTAAAGCATCAGAAACAAAGACTACATTGTGATAATGAAACAATAACAACAACTGGTAGTATCGCGATGAATGGGAAGAATGCTCGTTTTGAGCAATTAGTCCGTTCATCACAGCGATGCATCAGACAATCTGTAATGCGTCTTCTTAAGGTGCTTGATTTTCAATTCAATTCAAATTTCTTTTATTCGCTCGCATCTGAATTTCTCAAACATAGGAGCATAGAAATACAATACTATTACATTCATTCAGATAAGGAATCATTGAGTGATGTTCATATTTTAGTTGTAAGGGAAACAGAGGTAAGTTAAAGAGAATGGCAAGGATTGGAGGGGCTATATGCTTGTTCACAGGATAGAAAAAATTGAAAGTAAAAACAAAATGTCAATGAAACAATACAGATTTGTACAGTATTGTTGTTTGATAAACAATTAAAAGTAACTAATGAAAGCATAACAAATTCAGGACGCTTCAATTAATCTAAGTATATACACTTTTTGCGGTAGATGTCAAAACCTAGCTCACGCGTTTGGATTAAATTACATGTTTATTTACGTTAAATCACTGTAAGCATACTTTGTAAACTCAAAAACGATCTGGGCCACGTCACGCGAAAAGGGGCACTCGGACATAGCAAACAGTGTATCCCCAGACCAGCCGCCACGTCAGTGACATGAAGTTATACCTTTAAATAAATACAAATGATAACTGTCGTGACTAGATGCTGGAATAATAGCGCTAAGAAAGAGCTGAGTCAGTGGTTTTTATTTATGTCCGAGTGCCCCTTTTCGCGTGACGCGGCCCAATTCTAATTTTGCTTCATATGACTATTATTTAGTGCGTATCAAATACTTGTACAGCTTTTGTGCACTTTTAAAGAAGTTGACTAATATCTTTCAAATTTCCTCAAACCTGTGAACAAGCACCTTTAAAACGCGTGTATATTAACCCTTAAAATGCTGGGTAATTTTCTAAAAAATATGTTTGTGTCGTCTGCTTTCCAAAACCTTAAATCTTTGCTAAATTTTGATTAGGAAAGATACTCAGAGTAGCAAACAGGTCAGATCCACGCCAGCCGCCAGTTTACTTGGCGGCTGGCCTGGATCTCACCTGTTTGCATATGCATGAAGTCGGTTCCAGCACTGTAAGGGTAAAAGAGTAATTCGCTAACGTTTTAAGAAGCCCATCTTCGTGGTTTATCCTCGTACGATTAATCAGACGTCGGCTCGGGTTACATTTGAATAGATTTAAGCTTGCACTGCGGGGTCAGTCCCCAGCGTCTTGTTGCCTTTCATACTTAACGAAATTAGGATAACTCTTTTCCAAACTAAACACTTCTTTTTGTCCAAAATTGCTCGATTTTGCAAATGACAATGGAGGTCAGAATAGAATTTGGAGATATAGCCCTTTAATAGATTTAAAAGTGTAACATGAATAAATGAGAAAATTATCTACGGGTATTTTTCCTTTGCCCATGCTATTGTTTTAATCATCAGTAGCTATTCTGTAACATCCAGGCAGGTTTGCTAAGGAAAAGGTAAGTTCGTAATATTCATTGGAGAAAAGTGGTCAAATAACCACTCTTTACTCCTTGTTTACGTGTTATGGTAGTTTTCACCAAACCATGCAAACCCCTAAAAATTGAATAAAAATATGAAAAAATACACAAAAACACTTAAACGATGTCTTACCCATATACATAGCCGTGTTTTTCTTTTTACAGTTGTCATCCACATACGTAGTTAGGAAAGGATATCGCGGGGCTTTGGCCACACCCTGGATAATCATTCCTGTAACCGGAAAAGAGAGAGGAATAAATCAGATGGCATTGGCTAACCTTATCATACATTGTAAAGAATATTGGTCTAGCATGGGTCTCTAACAAGATACCCCTTATATTCAAAGTCAAATCCGTAATCGCCTTGGCTTTTATCGCTCAAGCTATAATTGAAACGATGTCAATATCCGTAAAGGATGTCATGCTTTACCCTTAGAATGCTGGGTAATTTTCAAACGATAGATTTTTGGTTCGTCTGCTCTCTAAAACCTTAAAAGTTTACTTAATTTTGATGAGAAAAGATATTAAGAGTAGCAAACAGGTTAGATCACAGGCCGGCCGCCAAGTTTAACCTGTATGCATAATCATGAAGTCGGTTCGATCACTATAAGGGTTAAACCGCCCATTAAAGCATAGCCTACCTATACCTTATTGGTACATATGTCCTTAAACTAGAACATATTGAGCAAGTACGTGGTATACTGGACGAATAATCGTCCACGACGTTTGCAAAGGTGTCCGAATGATTTTCGGACAAATATGCAAACATGTTCAGCAGTCATTGGTCCGAAATATTGCGGAATCATAACACGTGTTGTGCATTTAAAAGAGTGTCTCGCAAACCAGCATAAAAAAGCACGAACAAATGATATATTATATTTCATAGAGGAGCAAATACATTACTTTAAAGTGGGTCATTGGAATTTGATAGCGTTATCGTTCACCCTATTCCTATTAACCCTTTTAACAAACGCCAAATTTTCGACTGTCTCAAATTGAAAGAGTTTGCTGACGACATTTCAAAATGTGATGTAATTGAGACATAATCTCTTGATAGGATAGAAAATATTGTGGGAAGGAGGAATTGCTCGTTAAGAGTCGTCTTCAACAAACTAGTCAAATGTCGTTATTTTTTTGGTAATGGATTAAAGAAAGGCTTTAAGGTTTAACCGTATTGCAGAAGAACGGCATTTGAAGCTTTTTTGCATTGGCAGAATTAATTCAATTACAGCAATGATGAAAAGATAATGTCTAATTCATTAATCAGTAATAAAACATCAAGAGAGCATTTTTGACACTCGAAAAATCGAGTTTTACTCAGCGGTTGAACGATTCCCAAAGCATAGAAAAGTTCTACTATAACACAATGTCCCTTAACTAGTTACACGTGGACTCTAAATACTGGTTTGGTTTACATGGTTATGTTCTAATTATTCTATCTCCAAGGCAATCGGAACTACTCGGGTATTTCCGTGAGCTGTGAAATACACCTCGGATATCAATCGGAACACCTCGGCCATTTCTAAAAATAACCTCGGAGGCAATGGGGAGCCATTTTTGAAAGTAGGTCAGCAACGAAGGGCATGTCCGTTTGCAATCGTATCTACTCGGAAATCCCCGGCACAAGCCGGGGATTACCGAGAAGAGCCGATTGACAAAATATGAAACAAAGATGTGTTGATATGATCATCTTTAATGAAAAGGGTAAAAACAACATTCAATGGTGATATATAGCTAATTTGTGTGTATCTAAAATACATATTTAGTGCCTGTGTGCATTTTGAGTTATCCGCCGGAAATAATGCGAATTACCCCAGGATTTCTGGTGTATTCATGTACTGCCTACGAGGTATATCTACCGACTTGTTACGGGGATTGCCGAGTAGATACGATTGGTCGGATATAAGTGTAGGTTTATTTTTCGGATAAAATCGGCATCCGGCAATAAACACATTTTCTAAGCGTGCACGTTAAGTAGTTCAATGTGTATGGAAGTGTTGGATATCCTTTTAGATCATTTTTTATCAGTAACTCCTACCAAATGGCGAAATTGTTGTTGTGACATGTATAGTTGTTTCCTCAATCAAATCTAATGACTTTTAAGATTTCACATTTAAGATCTATATTTTAAAAACGAAAGTTAAGTGACGTCATTCTCGCGGGAAACACTATGGCGTCATCCCTATTATTTCAGAGGTGTTTTCATTGGATAAACCCGATGTGTTCAGATTGTCTCCAAGGATATAAAAGGAAAGATGCCTAAATATAACTGGCTGATATGATGTTTTGTATGTCATATGTTTGTGTACATGTAGTACGTTTATTACCCAATACGCGAAGTTTCGTTCAATTAGCCAGCCCATTACCAAATAATAACGACATTTGATCAGTTTGTTGCAGACGACTCTAGAAAACATTGTCGGAAAAGGAGGAATTGCTCTTAACGAGCAATTTCTCCTTTTCCCACAATAATTTCTTCCCAATCAGAAGATTATTTTTTTCATTTTCATCGCATTTCGAAATGTCGTCTGCAAACTCTTTCAATTTGGAACAGTTGAATTTCTTTTCGTTTGGTAAAGGGTTAATACATACCCAAGGATCTATGAAGTTAACTCTGACATTAAGATGTAGGATATACACTATTTTATAGGATATACACTATTTTAATTTGACAGACGATACATGTTTATCAAAGGCACCCTTTTCAGCATCAAAGATTGAAAACGATAAAGTACAGTACATGAAGGTACTCGGCAAAAGAGAGCCGAATGACCGGATGGTTTAGGGATAGAGAATTTGGAATCATCAAACCCCCTTCTCTGTGGAATCTGCGTGAGTTATTCCCCAAGCTTACCAACGGATACCGAGCTTGAAAGTCCTTAAGGGGAATTTGATTTCGGTTGTTCCATGATCGAGTGTGAGCTGTTCTCAGAATGCTTACTATACTGTTGCCGCAAATATACAAGCCTGGTCAAACAAATCAAACTTACCGAGAGCAATGATAACAATGGTGGTCTGCGTGTACTCATTTGGTTTACCCACTCCATATTCGTCAGTGTCCTTGGCTTCGCAAGTAGATCCGTTCAAGGTCGCGTATGAATACGGAACACCGCTCTCGTCTAGATGACACATCGGTGAATTACTGCGCGAAGAACCACCAGCACCAAACGAAACGTTAAAACCCGCGTCGGGCCTGGAGGCGCCGCGGATTAGTTCACTCGTCTGACGTAACACATAGTCACGTGATATGAAATACGGAATCGAGCACACAAGTCCCGCCGTTCCGTAAAGCATCGAGGTGACCCAGAGCGTTCGCGGGATGTGAACTTTTCTCGCAATGTAACTAAATATCAGGGTGGTCAACAGGAAACCGATGTCGTTACAACTTAACAGTAGGCCCGACTGCGAGCTGCTGAGTCCGAACTGTTTCTCGATTGTTGTGATCTGGGACACAATGTACATGCTGAGGACCGAGGTCGTGAGACCGCTGATGCTGTAGATGCCAGCGAACGCTCCCATGCGCACGCAGCTCTGCAGGAAGTTGGGTTTGATTGGTCCGAGGCCACAGAGCATGTCGCTCGGTACTCCGGGGTTCTGTTTGTAGCGTTTTGGTCCGTTGACGGGTTCGCTCTTTTCATTTGGCGCCATCTTTGGTTTCTGTCCTTCTTAAACGATTGCACAAAGTTGTGCTTCTCCTTTCCTGCAAAATGAAGCGATTACATTTTTTATCCTTATGGACGATTTGTATCGAATAGTATATCAGAAATTGAGAGAAATCTAGAAAGAAATCTTTTTGACAAATTGTTGGTCTATCGCAGATGCATCAAATAGATTGAATAGACAATAAAAAAAACATCCTCGATTTTGAAGGTACGTGCACTATGGCGATTCAAGTTCTCGATTGCTCAATTCAATTTTTTATGCATTCAATTCAATTTTATTCTACGTGTTGAGGAATCTACATGTTTATGTATCATACACGAAATACGCATAACCGCCAGCTATTGCTTTTTTAGCAATTCTGGGGCCCGTTTTACTAAACAGTTTACGCTTAAGATTTGCGTAAGTCTAAAACAACAAGTCCTTTTATTTCAATATTTGGCAAAGCAATATTGCAAAGTAACACATCATTGGAATCGTCTCTCCGAGACGCTTCCAATGACGTGTCACATTGCAACATTGTACTTTCATTGAAGATATTATCCATGTTAATCAATTATGACTTACGCAAACATTTTCCGTAAGTTGTTTAGTAAAACGGGCCCCAGAACTACAAAATGTTGCTTCGTATTATATTTTTTGAGGCGAACTTAATAATTTTGGTGTGATAGCAATAACTGTCTGTCTTTCTGATCGGAAATGAAACCGTTCTTGGCAAAAAGAAGAACAATCTTAAATAACTGATTTTATGATGAGACAGGTATAGGTTGAAAAGATCAACAGACAATAAAGTAAAGAAGAAACCAAAATGTATATATTGTTGTCATCTACAGAAGCTTCCACATGATATTTTGTTGCGGCATAGAAAGAATTAAGAGAAACAAAAGGAATGGTTTGATGGATGCTTTATTTTAACAAGAGGAATTTCTGGCACGAAATGATCTAAATGTTAAAGTTCCCTTGTTTAAACCGACACTACAGTCATTCCTAGATTTATGGCATCGTGTTATAAACACTCGAAAATCCCTCTATGTATATGAACTGATATGAACGACACCGCCAGAGTTAAAGATAGTACCCAACGCTCATGTCAGATGCACGTGTATGGAACAATATCCGGATTTAAAAGAAATGTCATTTAATATATCTACGTAAATAGATGACCAAAGGTGCTAAACAAAACTATGTCCTTCAGTCTTATGATAGACTTGACTTTGTATTAAACTTACCTAACGATTAAATGGATATCAACCGTGCGGTTTATAAATAATAACTTCAAAACGTGTATAAAAAATGACAGGTGTATAGAGAAACTTGAATGCACAAAAAGCACATGAGGATTTAATCCACATCATAAAAACGGATATTGTTCCATACACATGCACCTGCCAAGCCAATGTCCCCTTTGATCCAAATTGGAAAATAACGGGTGATGTGGGCATTGGTTTGTAAACATTACATTACATTATTCTTTATTGCAAAAACAGTGCAAGTTTATAGCAATTTTCATATAATACACATAATCCATAAACACTGGCACCATCTAATCCTGCAACTGATTTCTAATTTGGATCAAAGGGGACATTGACTTGCAAAATATATCTCGGGTTTTTTTCCTACGATACTTTTAACATAACTTATAACTTTTATTTGCAATGTTTAGCTGTAGTAAATTAGAATTATTAGTTTGCAGGTAAGTGGAATATGAATATCCAGCATAATAAGCATTAAACCATGTGGGCTTTCAATGATTTAAAGATTTGGGGAAAACTTCCTCAATGCTCAGTTTGGGAAAATTCCTAAATGAGAGAATTACAAGATAAAACGAATTGCATACAACAAAGACCCGCAAGTTCCGGTACATGATTAGTATTAACATTTCTGGTACAGACCCGCCAGGTCGGGCATACAAGGAGTATGGAGAAATAGATTAACGCATGTTGTCATTCAAGAGAAGGTCATCCCATGAGTGTCTACCATGTTTATAAGTTGTATTACTTATCACGACAGAGGCTGCAAGTAAAAGTTAAGCTTATCTCGCAAATTGGTTGAAATACTGTTAAAAGCAGATTTTAATTGCAACAAAACAACTCATCATTTCTATAATATCCGAAATATCCGTAAGACATGAATAAATGGATTATGGAGAAATAGATAAACACATATTATCCCTCAAGAGAAGGTCATCCCATAAGTGTCTACCATGTTTATAATTCGTGTTAGCTCTCGCGACCGAAACTGCAATCAAAAGATTAACTTATCTAAAGGTCTAGCCAAGACAGAAGATAATAACGTTCATGTTAACACAAATATGTGACTGAACTCTTCAACAGTCGTGACACTTCTTTGTTAGCATCACAAGTTAAAAAAAAATAAATAAGGAAGAAAAATCGAATCTTGATAGATGGAAGGATATGTGTAGAAATGAAAGATATATATATATTGTTGTTAAATGAGAAATTAATATTTAGAAGAATAGGTTCAGAATAAACCTTTAGCAGCAGACTTTGCGTATTCAAGATTCTGATATGAAGAGTTAATTTATTCGATTAACCCATTACCAAACAATAACGACACTTAACCACTTTGTTGCAAATTCTTTCAATTTGGGACGGTCTAAAATTTGGCGTTTGGTAAAGGGTTAAATGAGAAATACATCTTTCGTATGATACGTTCAGGATTCGCCTATAGCAGTAGACATGGCGAATTCTATAATATTATATGATGACACGAAGACTTAATACATTCGATTAAAGAAATTTCGTCTAATCTCTTACCTATGGTTGACGTTAATCAGTCTACCTCGATCTTTTCAACAATTTACATTTCGTCGTGAAGTTATATAGATAGTATTTACGGCCTGTGACAGTTTAGTTTAACTGTATTTTATGTGTAGTCTGCATTGTGGGCCAGTGGTCTTTATTTACTAATAAACTAAACTCACTAGCATATTACTGGAAAGAGGGGGTGTCAGATAACATGGAGCAGAGCAGACCTATGCTCAAATCCGTTTTTTTTTAATCCTTTCTTCGTCAAAAGCCGTTTAAAACGTTCCAACAGTAGAAAACAAAAAAAAACGTGTTAGAAAGAAGTAATTTTCCCATAATAGAAAAGTCCATATAGGCTTCGGTTAGAGTTGTTCCTACGCACAAACAATTGAAAGCAAAGGAAACCTTTGTGACAGTAGGAAAAAGTGTTTTGATTGAGCAATTTTTTCTCTTGTCATAAAAGAAAAGTACATATATGTTTTGTTTATAGTCGTTCTTACGCATCAAGAACAGACAGCAAAGGAAACGTTTGTAACAGCACGAAAATAGTGTTTCCATTGAGCAATCCCCTTTTAACACAGACATTAGATGCATACATATATGGTGAAGTCGTTAAAATACATTTGTATTAAGGTAGAATTCCCATAATCCGCCATTTTGAAAATGATTCTTTCGTCTGATTACTTCGGTCGTTCTCGGAATACATCGTTCAGTACCGTAACTATTCGGTTTACACCGAATAGTTCCGGCCACGACCGATGTACACCGAAA
Source organism: Cerastoderma edule (assembly GCA_947846245.1). Taxonomy (NCBI): domain Eukaryota; kingdom Metazoa; phylum Mollusca; class Bivalvia; order Cardiida; family Cardiidae; genus Cerastoderma; species Cerastoderma edule. The sequence goes on along the minus strand of OX401411.1, from coordinate 10,809,156 downwards.
ATGCCGAATTGTGGGTATTCTACCTTATGTGCCTTCCTATTACATCTCCTGACTTTAGGTGTTACATAGTGTAACGTCCACTTTCGTATGCAAGAGACACAAACCTACTGTAGAGCTTTAACATATGCAGACGTTTAAAGGCAAAAGGTCTTTGCTGCAGGGGATAAAAGAGCGCACGGTGAAAAGATATGAATTTCCTTAACATGAGTGACTCTATTTAATCTATTGATATGATAATTTTGACAAATTTATTTGATGTATGTAACATTGATTTCTAAAACTTCACCAGAGTTGTCAAAATAATCAATTGGTAATCAAGTTTTGGTTAAGCCTGCATAAAAGCTATTGGTTGTTATAACTATACGAACTATATGAAACGTTTATTAATAAATCACAGAATCTATTATGCGGCACTCGTATTGTCTTTGATTATTGGTTCCAATATATTCGTTCTATTGTCAAAAAGAAATAAAAATGACAAAAGCAAGTCCAAATATGATTAGTTTGATGACTTAACACCTTCTGAGAAACGACAATGAGAAATATTTGCACAAAGGGCATAGTCTGTACTACTATTGCATTGTATTTTCTTCGCGTGGGAATCGCTTTGTCTGATTCGACACTGTCATAATAGGTAAGTCGTTCGGATTCAGAGTTATAATTTCCGAAAAAAAGTACTTTTTGATATCTTTGCTTTTCTTATTGATGTTTTTTACAAGCATTTTAATTGTCGCTATTTTTGTAACACATTTTCATCAACTAATCATAACATTACCTGATGTACCTTTTAATCCACTATAACATTGAAATAGACGTTATTTACACGACTGTATATCCAATTCGACACAACATCAACTGACCAGATAAGTAAAAACCATAAAAACAGGAGTTATATGATCAAATAACCCGCACCAAATAAATCCCCTTGTTCAGACACAATGTAAGCAAGACATTTCAAGTCAATTGTATAACATTACACACACACGTCTATTAGTTCCCATTCATTTAACGTTGTATAACCAGCTTTATTTACTATTTAACTACAGAGGGGCCCTTCACATTATTACGTGTCCCGAGAAAAGATTTTGCTATCTTTAGACTACATGTGTTCCCTTTTTACTGAAAATCGATGGGTTTAAGGGTTTTATTTACAGACGCATGTTCCCCTAATATCATTGTCGGGATACTTTGAGCGGTTTGTCCATTTTCCCGAACAACAATTATGTCTACCTAGCAATATATATAAAAGGAAAAACTATCCATTTCCACTCTAGTCTTATTAACTTTTATTTGTCGTCTGCAAACGTTTTCAATGCGGGACTATAAAAAGCCATGTCGTTTGGGTAAAGAGTTGCCCCGTCCACTTTCATGGGTAGATAATATGTATACGTCGGGTACTTATCTGGGTTTTGTAAGACGAGCGTCGACCAACCAAAAAATGTTGCTTATGGCTTTATAGCATAACGTAAGGTGGATCTCTGTCAATCTGATGTTACCAAACGTTGTAACCCTTAACCAAGCGTTTAAACTTTCGACTGTCCCAAATTGAAAAGGTTTTTGCAGACGACATTTTAAAATGTGATGAAATTGAGAAATAATTATCCTGATAGGACAGAGAACTTTGTGGGAAAAGGAGTAATTGCACGTTAAGTACAATTTCTCCCTTTCACACAATGTTTTCCAGAGTCGTCTGCAATAAACTAATTAAATGTCATTATTGTATGGTAATGGGTTAAGGAAGATTTGTCGTAAATCAGTTAAAATACGATGCCCGGTTTTTTATTGCTGGAGAAAGACCCCCTTACTAAACCACTCTTGCATGATAGTAAGGCCGGTTTGTTAATCTATTAGTCAGTCAGGAGACTTCCTAACGAAGAGGTGGTTAAGTTGGCGGTTTTAGAACTTGGGAGTCTCAAGTACGAGCTCAGAAACTTCCTCTGGTTTCGTGTCCTCTATTAATGCATTTCCGAGCTAAACCTGGTAAAGGTAAATCCAGGAAAGCTGTTACCTAATTGGAAAATAGTTGACACGACCTTAAACCCTGCATAAACAAACACAGGGGCCTGGAGTACAGAACTTGAAATCACATGGCCCCTCTCCTCGTGGGTTCAAATCCTGAGAGGGATATGGACTTTCATGAGAGGCAGTCTCCGGACTGACTTACGGAATGTCGATGGTTCTACCTGCCTTGACCAGCCCTTATGGGCAGTTGAGTATGGGGTCTTCCTCCATCATTAAGAGTCGGGCACCGCTACATGATTGTTTGAGTGATGTAAAACCCATATAAAAAAAACAACAAACGAACACAATTTACTCCTTTCATGAAAATCTATATCTACCCTAACGAGATTGAACCCCACACGGAGAAGGGGCCATGTGATTCCACGTACCAATCTGAGCACATCGGGTTTGACGGAAACACGCGAGTAGTTCCGATTGTTCACGTACTACACTAGAACCACTAGGCAATATATGGAATTCCTTTTTCAATTAACAGCGTCGAGTCTTAATAGATCAGTCGCAAATGAGTCTCGTTTTCGTTATGCAGATATCCTTAACCCATTACCATATTGCCAAATTTTCGCCTGTCCCAAATTGAAAGAGTTTGCAGACGACATTTCAAAATGTGGTGAAATTGAAAAATAATCTTCTGATAGGATAGAAAACCTTGTCGGAAAAGGAGAAATTGCTCGTGAAGAGCAATTTCTCCTTTTCCCACAATGTTTTCTAGAGTCATCTGCAAACCACTGGTCAAATGTCGTTATTGTTTGGTAATGGAATAATCCAAAACATCGACCTGACATGACTATTGGAATTTCCTGACATATGGCCCGCTGTATATCATTACTGATGACGGGAACGGGCGGTTGTTAGTTATAACAATTAATCTACTAATGTATAGTTCTACTGATTATATGGGGTTGAAGGCCGTGTCAACAGCATATCAGTTATATTACGGCTCTCATTGGTTCTCAAATACTATACAGGGCTCTGCAATGACTTGAACAAGGAATAAAAATTCCCACTGCCGCTGGTGCGGATTGAACCCAGGAATCTTGTGTCGCAAGCCCTGTGCCTTAATCACTTGGCTACAGAAGAGGTATTGATATCGTATCAACTGCACTTACAAAGATGTAATTACTCTCTATAAAATGAATTTACTATCAATAGTCATTTTCCATTCGGTTGAGTACGCCAGTACGGAAATCGTTATGTTTTGAGGCACTTTTATTTCATTTTTTCAATTTCTCAACTGTAAACAAACACATTTGAAAGGTCATAATAAAGTCAGGAGAAAGGCATGGGTATATGGGAAGAGTGCCGTGTACAATTGACTCTGTCTGCTATTACTCATTTCGAATTTTGAAAAAGATAAACACTCAAAGCGACAACCGACATCCATCATGAATTATCAAAATTGCTATATTCATGGTAAGGTCAAAAAGACACAGCTGTGATCAGTTGATAAATTACGCTTGAGTTTTCAATTGGCGAAAATGCATTCTGGTATCAATTATTTAACCCTTTCCCAAGCAAAAACGACATCTAACCCCTTTGTTGCCGACGACTTTGGAAAACATTGTGGAAAAAGGAGAAATTGTTCGCTAAGAGCATTTTCTTCTTTTCCCACAAGGTTTTCTGCTCTATCTGAAAATTATTTTTCAATTTCATCCCATTTTGAAATGTCGTCTGCAAACCCTTTCGATTTGGGACTGTCGAAAATTTGTCGTTTGGGAAAGGGTTAAATGACCACATTTTACTCCTTTCTCTATGCCGTATTATTTTGACATTTTTGCTGTATTTCGAATTCCCAAACAATTGTGACATATGGATAAATCTGTCCATGGGAGCAATTTATCCATCTGTCGCAATGCTTATGTGCGCAATATGACGATGTATTCCTCTTTATGCCTTTTAGAGACGTCTGATGATGATTTCAATTTTGACCATTAACTAAATCCCATAGGCGGCAATACGTTACAATTTGGGAAGTGTGTGACGAGTTAAATCCAGATATAACCGCTTTCTTTTCAATTCAATGTTTCCAATAGAATGTTTGAACTTTTGATTGGTGATCCAATTTCCTTAAGCTTACTCTACCGAATATTAAGTACTAAGTAGATATCAAGTATGTATGTACCCGCGTGTATGTGGGTGTGGGTGGGTGTGGGGGGTGGGGGTGCAGGGGGGAGGTGTTTTAATAAATGTGTCTCATCAGAATGTTTTGTATGCTAAATTTAACCAAAAATACATTAATAGTTTCATTTTATGTTGTAGGCACTCATAACAATCGTCTAAAACAAACTGTGTTATAATGAAAAATCTACGTCTGGGTTATTCGGACTACACTACACGCTGAGTTCTCGTGGTGGGAAATGTAACCTGACCAGCGGGTAACCTATCTCAAGCTTGAAGTGGCTCTGTCACGTGACAAAGTAAATATTGAAATATGAAGTTTCATCGGTAAACACATTTGACCTAGATTTATGCCATATAAGAAATAAATATTTGTCTATGCCTAACACAGTTTCGGTAAATTGGAAAACTCTTATTTTTCATGAATTCCCCGATAATTGAACGCGTGACTGGTTCAAATTCAAAGGCATAGCAGACGAATAAACAATATCATGGAAAAGTAGTCAATTTGTCTATGTGATACTGGCTATGACCAAATGTGGCAAGGGAGGAATTGCTCTTTTGCAATGATCTATCCTTTAAAAAAAAATGTCACATTGACTTTTTTTTATAGATACTTTAGCGGCAGAACTGTTGGATTGAGACATTATGGAGTAAGCAGTAAACCTAGATATTGCATATTTCAATTTGTTTGTAACTTTTTATAACCAATTCCTTCTTGTGCTTTTGTTATAAAATAACTACTGTTAACTACATTCACAAAACAGGAACAGACAAAATTATTAACTTGTTAAAGATATCCCGCCCCCTTTTTTCACAATAGACCTTATTAGTCAAGTCATTTAAGCCACTTATTAGCATTTCAACACGTGGCAGCGTTTTAAAACAGTCGTTTAATTAGTGTTATCACAATGGGAAATTTTGATGACTATTCATATAAACGAAGACAATATTTCCTTTCAAATTTCGGCAAACAAAATCTATCTTATTGACGATTAACGACTTTAAGACGCTGATAAGCTTTTACGAGAAGGGTTATCCAATCTCTACTCCGTACTATAGGCCTCACTCGTAGGTCTCACTCTTACGAATATGGGAACCATTTAATAAACGACTCAACACTTAGAATGCTGGGTAATTTTCTAAAAACAAACATTTTTGTGTCGTCTACTTTCCAAAACCTTAAATATCTGCTTGATATTGATGAGGAAAGATACTCAAAGTAGCACACAGATAATATCAACGGAATATCATACATAAAATGTGTTTGGTTCATCCTATTTCTTTCGTCTATTGTTGCTTGCAATTTTGATAAGTCGTACACTGAAACAATGAGGAATGGGACCTCATATAAAGCAATAAAGCACTCACACAAATACAATTAACCCTTAGAATGATGGATAATTTTCAAAACATAGATTTGTGTGTGGTTTGCCTTCCAAAACCTTACATATCTGCTTAATTCTGTTGTGGAAAGATACCCAGAATAACAAACAGATTAGATCACAGCCCGGTCGCCATTTACTTGGCGACTGGCCTAGATCTAAGCTGTTTGCCATAAGCATGAAGTCGGTGCCAGCACTATATAAGGGTTAAAATCTTGATTACCAGAGCCAGCCCAGGCAAAGTCCGAATTACCTATACTGTAAAAGTAAAGGAATGGAGTTTCGCCACGCTAGTGTGAAAAGTCATGTTTGGAGGACAATTATGTCATTTTTTGTAGACACATCCAATATGCGTTGATTGCTTTTCAGATTTCCTTGTGATTTGGTTCAGTGTTAAAGCTGCTTGTTAACATTATAGAAAGTTTGAAAGTCAACCAAAATGTCTTTGAAACAATACCGTTTTTGTATTGTTGTTTGATATCCAATTTAAAGAAGCTGTTGAAAGCAAAGTCAATTAAGGAAGCGTCTATATGATTATGTATGTACAGTCTTCATGCGTCGGATCTCAAAACCGTGGCAACGGCTTTGGATCAAAACGTATATTGATTCACTGTACACAGGCTCTTAAACTAAAATACGAGCTTATTTGCTTCCAATGGCTATTCTCCAATACGTAACATACAACAGTATTGCTGTTCCTCAGTTTTGAAGAAATAAGGTTTAAACTTCTAAATATTCTCACATCTGTGAACGAGCAGTTTTAAGATATATCACAGTGTTACTGAAATTGGAAGTCAAAACATTCTTCTTTTCAAGTGGAACTGGCTTTGTCAGTCGTTATGATATAACCTCTTTTCTAGAGCACCACGAGGAAACGCCATTATTAACATTATCTGATTCTCGATCTTTGGTATGACCAGACTATTCCAGGTGAATCTGAGTAAAAATAAAAAAAGGTGTCTCCATCCGCATGGGTTCAAATTCCGATGACGGCATTTGGACTTTCATTTTGACTTACGGAATGCCAATTGTTCTACTCGGCTTGATTGGTCCTTATGGAGAGTCAACCTTAAGGGAATTCCCTTCTACATTATTTTTCCTCTCTTTGTTTTTTATTTTTTGATGCAATTATTATGAATATATATATTGGTTGTTTAATTTGACTTCCATATCTATCGGATGTAATAATTGTTTTATGTCTCAATAAAACTATATTATATTCTGTTATGCTATGTTATTATAAACCGGGCATCGCAAAATAACACAAATTATGTTGACACAAGGTAAATCTCACATCAATTCAAATACATAGATTAATAAGAAGAGTTCAATAAATCGTACATTGTTAACTCCTTACTATATTTGACCCGTATTGAACAATTCTGCGACAGTAGTCTTTAGAAACCAATTTGTTAAGATTGAGCAAGCTATGCTTTTCCACAAAGGGTATGTCCAATTTGAGAAGACGACAATGTATATGCTTTGCTAAAGGATGTTGTCCGCCTTTTATTTCACATAATTCCATACCAAGGAGTGGGTTAAATAGAAATAAAAAAATCCACAAAGTGTTTCGTTGATTTTTACGCGAACTATTTCCACTACTACTCCGTGTTGCAACCACGCGACGATTCGTATCAGTACCAACAATAAATGGATTTATAGAAGAAATAAAGCGGTGAATACCACGTTTTATCGAAAAAAAAACTTTTTACTTACATGCGAAAAGAAGACCATGAGTACAATGGTTTGCAACATTTGGAATCATCGCTCACCAGATTTGATTTGATTTGTCAAAAAAGTCATTTAGGTAGAGGCCATTACCGAAGACTGATGCAAGTTAACCCTTTACCAAACGCCAAATTTTAGACTGTCCCAAATTGAAATAGTTTGCAGACGACATTTAAAAATGTGATGAAATTGGAAAATAATCTTCTGATATGGCAGAAAACATTGTGAGAAAAAGAAAAATTGCTCGTAACAAGCATTTTCTCCTTTTCCCACAATGTTTTCCAAAGGGGTCTGCGACAAAGTGGTTAAACGTCGTTATTGTTTGGTAATGGGTTAAAGAAGAACTCGATGCTTACAACAGTGTGTATATTTGCCAAACATGTATTTCGAGTACATGCGTTCCATTAAATAACACTTTATCACAGGGTTTGTAAATTAGAACAAATCTGTATTATCTTTATGAATCGTATGGTTTTAACACTTTTTGCGGTTTCGATCCATTGTATCTTCGAAAGGTATAAAGCCCCCAAATTTGTAATCATTCACAGACTCCGATTTGTTTTGATGGAATTGTTTCGCATCCAAATCAAAGCCCTTTCAAAGTTGGAGCCCATTCGGAACACCTCGGCCATTTCTTAAAATAATATATCTACCGACTTGTGCCGGGGATTGCCGAGTTGATACGATTGAGTTGGAGCCTTGACGGTAACTTTTTATGCTATACACCTACTGTCTGTCTTTGAACTAACTTAATATAAATCAAACAGGACCAGTTTTGCAAGCATTTCGAACACCTCGGCAATGTCTTAAAATGACCTCGGAGGTAATTGGGAGCCATTTTGAAAGTGGTCCGGCAAAGTGGTGACGAGGAAGGGCATGTCCGTTTGCAATCGTATCTACTCGGCAATCCCCGGCACATGCCGGGGATTGCCAAGTAAATAAGAATGAGAACATTTGAAACACAGTCTTGCGTTCAATAAGGAAAACGTTTGCGAATTGCTTGCAAACTACCGTAAATCCGTAAAACTTTACGACATTATCTCCGCAAGCGCCCGTGAATATCGCGAACGGAAGTGAAAAACAAGCGAACAAAAATAGTGGACTTTGGATTCTTTCTCTACTTGTTGAAATGTTTGTATTGATTTTGTGATGAAAACAACGTTATTCGTGATAAAATCTAAATGAATGTATTTCAATTATTTCAGTTTTATTTCACGCAATAAGAAATCTGAGATGCTTGTTTTCATAGTACACAGACACGCTCTATTTAAGTTAAACTGTTCTGTAGAGTAGCAAAGGGAAGTAATCCTGTGCGGGTTTCGCTATAAAGTGACAAAACAAAATGGAGTACTTTGTATTTTTTCACTGTTTGTTGAAATGTTTGCATCGATTGTGTAATAAATAAAAGATTATTCATGATAATATTGAAATTAACTTTTCAAAGTTGTTTAATTTCAATTTACATCATAAAACATATGAGGCATAACTTGTCATGTATCCAAAAAAAGGAGTATTTTGACAATTCTATAACTTCAGAAATATGTTCGCACACATATATATATGTGTAGCTTATTTCTCACAGTGATCTCCCTTTATGAGATTTGATTTATCTCCCCTAGGAGAGCGAACGTTTGCGAAAAGTTTTTTCCGTTCAATAGAGATTTCCGTGAGACAAATTGTTCGCCGAAAACGTTTTTCCTTATTAAACGCAAGGCTGGTGTATTCATGGACTATCTATGAGATATGTCTACCGGTCTGTATCGAGATTACCAAGTAGATGCGATTGGTTTTGCTAGATAGACTGGAAGCGGAGTGTAACGTTTGTAAACCGTTTATGCAAATAAGAGCTGAAGCGGTGTCAACCCATTACCACACAATAACGACATCTGACCACTTTGTTGCAGACGACTCTGGAAAACATTGTGGAAAAAGGGGAAATTGCTCGCGTAGAGCTATTTCCCCTTTTCCCACAAGATTTTCTGCATTATCAGAAGATTATTTTTCAATTTCATTACATTTTGAAATGTTGTCTGCAAACTCTTTCAATTTGGGACAGTTGAAAATTCAGCGGTTGGTAAAGGCTAAAAAAGGACACGCATGTCTGTTGTGAAGCATTGAAATGCTGGTCGGGCAGCAAATGTCTCTATAAGAATTATAATCCCACTGCAACAGACTATTGTGGAACAAAAAAAAAGATAATAATTAAGCAGTGTGCAAAACGTGTTACTCACAATTCATATCTTGCCAATAAAATAAAAAGGGATTACAACTGGACTAATTAATAACGATGCGTGCATAATGTCTTCACATTTTATTGAGTTTTGCTTTAGCCAACTTGTTCAGTGAGCGTATCTCTAAGCCGAATGGTCGAACAAGTTTTACAGGTTAGCGGGCACTTGCCACTCTCGCAGCTTCCGACCGGGACACACGATCCGACTCTACCATCCAAGAAACACAACTGGAAAGCAAATAAAATGCATTTAATGTATTCAAGTATAGACGAAGGGCGTTTACTGCAGTTCATCTGCCAAATCAACGCACCCATACGTGCAGTTCATTTGGTATTTTTCGTCAGATCTTCAAGACTCGTTTTCCTCTTCTTCTTCTTCTGGTTAAGTAGTTGACTCAATAGAGAGCGTTATACTACGGCATGACAGTCAGGATTAAAAGCCAAGAGGGCAATATTTACAATTAAAAACACTTAAAAATATAAATTCGAGCTAGGTCTACTGGAACTGAGTAGCCAAGTGAGTATCGGGTTTTTTGTTCAACATTAATGAATTTTGATCAGTGTTTAGCGACACATGGACTTGAAAAAACATTTTGTTGTTGAAATTTCGAATCTAAATTATATGTAACGGTGCTGGGAGTTGAACCCACGTGGAAAGGAGCATTGCATTTTCAAGTCTTGGTAACGGGTCAGTATATCAGTGCTACTGCTATAGATAGTACATATATATTGATTTATCAACGCTTTATCAAACACCAATTTTTTTACTGTCCCAAATTCAAAGAGTTTGCAGACGACATTTCAAAATGTGATGAAATTGAAAAATAATCTTCTAAAAGGGAAGAAAACATTGTATGAAAAGTGGAAATAGCTTGTTTAGAGCAATTTCTCCTTTTCCCACAATGTTTTCCTAAGTTGTCTACAACAAACTGGTCAAATGTCGCTATTGTTTGGTAATGGGTTTAAGGGACTGTCTCACAGATTGTGCTCTATGAGAAACAAACGGTAACTAAAGTGGTTTAATTGGTCCTTTTCTTTTAAAGAAAGAAAAGTGAAACTTCTTTATTGTAAAGATATTAAACACATGTGTTGTTTAAAATTATGAGATGAGCATTTTGGCATTTGAAAGCGTTGATAGAAAGAACCCAACTCGTAAATTGATGCAAGATTGTTCTCTATTGATGTCACATAAGTAGATTGTCAACCATTTAGTAGTCTAGGCCACATACTCTCTTACCTAGCTTGACGATTTTTGCAAGAAGGTAATACTAGTTCATGGATTACAATGCTAACCATTTCAAATGTTTACCATATCTGCAAGTTAACCATTATAAAGCTGGAACCGTCTTCATGCTTATGCAAACAGGTTGGATCAAGGCCAGCCGCCAAATAATTGGCGACTGGCCTGTGATCCAACCTGTTTGCTACTCTGAGTATCTTTCCTCAACAAAATTAAGCAGACATTCAACGTTTTGGAAAACAGACGACACAAAAATCTTTTGTTAGAAAATAACCCAACATTCGAAAGGTTAAATGTGCCATATCTTTACCAAACGGGAATGGGCGATGTTGGAAAGCGTCTAGTCTAGTATTATGCAACTTTATTTATCTATGTTGTTGATTACCTGTTAAAGACATCTTATTTCAAAAGGTCTGATATCTCGATTTGTGAGATGATCGCTTTAAATACAGTAACCGTCATTACTTACATCGCCATTTTTTGCATCCGCGCATACGGACTTCCTATTATCGCCAGTCTGAAAATACATCAAACTAACACGTTAAATTCCGGAATTAGGAATTGCATCTAAAATGGTAAATGTCTGAGTACGTATTCACATCTAAATGACGTACAGATGTGCACATGAATTTTTACATATAAAATAAAACGCAATGTTCCCTTTTGATTTTCCTTCATAAACTAACTTATATAATATCAATATCATGAATATATAATAATGCTATTTTTTTTCTGAATCTTTTTCTTTCTTATTCGTTCATTTTCTTTCTTTTCTTTCTCGATTTATGTGATAAATACTTTTCATTTCACATATGTTAATGACCATGGACTGGAATGTTTATGTCAATAAAATTATTTCTGATTCTGATTCTGTTGAAGTATGGTTCCGTAAATTGAGCTGTAAGAAGGCTGGATGGAGGAATTCGGAAAGCGTGTAATAGATCGGATAAATCCACAAATATGGATTCAAATTTGACATTGTACTTGAAGAACCGAAAAGGACGGAACATAACAGCTGTTTATTATTGACTTTTACACGAATGGCACATGTTAACAGGTAACACACCTTGGGCATGAATTCATGAGTGCTTGACATTTGCTTTTTTAACTTAAAAAGTTTCTTTTATGTTTTTAGAAATTCTGGTGCCAAGGGTCCCATTAGGAAAATAACCTACTGTACATATCGAGGGTTCAATGCAATACTATAGAAAGTGCTTCACAAACATGAATCACTTTCTATAGTCTTGCACTGAACCCTCGATATGTACTTCCTATTTCGCAGTTGAACAGTCGCAATAGTCACCTTTTATTGGCGTAAACAAAATAATTGGGGCTACACTACTTAGATTCTCGTGTCGTCTGCTTTCCAAAACCTCAGATATCTGCTTAATTTTGTTGAGGAAAGATGTTCAGATTAGCAAGCAAGTTAGGTCGCAGGCCATCCGCCAATGTATGGTGTTCAAATTCTTATCACGTTTCCGGAAGTATATATTCTATCATGGTACTCGCATGCTCTTGTATTAAGAATTTAAGCAAAATGTCCGAAATCATGCAAAAACGTTGAGGCGTACGAAACATGGATCTTTTTTTTTTATTTAAGGAATGATTTTTTATGTTTTTCAAGTTATTTTAGGATTTGTTTCAATAAGAAACATTATGAAGTTTGTTTTCAATTAATTTCATTTTTTATGAAATTTGCGGCCAATAAACGAGGTTTACTTGGCGGCTGGCATTAATCTAACCTGTTTGCATTAGCATGCCATCGGTTCCAGGACTATAAGGGTTAGTTATAATTTAGCTCTGTGTAACATTATTGAATACTCTTGAAATTTGATATACACGTACATCAAATCAGTTGGACGTTAACAATACTTACTTTGCTCTTTTTCCCATTATTGCCACAGTCTTGTGGTTGATTCTCTTTAACCTGTAAAGATTTAGCAAGTTTGATACGTGAACGTAATAAATCGAAGTCATCTTATCATACAGGCATTGATGATCAAAGTAAATCTAGTTACCAACGTAAGTTGTAATGTTTAAATAATGAAGCATATTCTCTAGAAGCACATTCATATCAAATACGTGTTGAAATACACATACAGTCGATGCCATTAGAAAAGATTACGTCAAAAGAACTGAATGCTTTTACCCATTTAGATAGGTTTAACAAGACGGGAAAAACTTTTTTGTTATAAAATAAACCGTTAGCGTATCAATCATTTAGTTTTATAAAACTTCAAACGACGGTATTTTCCATTTAGCCGGTCAAATAAAAAATATAAGGCTCAATTTGCGATTTAGTCATCAGGGTGCCGTTTTACTAAACAACTCATATTTAATTATTATTATTTGCCTAACGTAATTATGAGTGTTGTGTCTTGTGTGTAATTATGTTTACCCTCTTTATGTGTATGTTGATGCAATTGTATCTGTTTATATACATTATAATAATATCTGACCTTAAGAATTGTTCATTTTTATATGTAATATGAATCTTGGTAAAGTTTATGTTACTGAATAAAGGATTTATCAATCAATCTATCTATAATATTGCGATGTGACACATCGTTTAAAGCGTCTTGGAAAGAGGATTCCGACGATGCGTTATTTTGCAAAATTCATTATCTCAATATGTAAATAAGAGGGAATGTTGTTCTTGAAAATCACTCTTCAAGTTGACATGTTTGATAAGAAAGAATCACATGCTGGAAAGGTGGTTTTAAAATTACAAGAACAATTTCCTTTTTATTCCATCCCGTTTGATGATGTTTTGCGACTTCGAAAAGAAAGACAGACCATGCTTTTAAACTACTAAACAATATTCATCAGGGATAAGGGACCATTGTGGCAAAATGTGAAATTTGTCATTTGTCGTTTTTACTTATGTCACTTCAATATCCTGCTCTCCTGTTGCGTTATGCGTGTTAATCTATGATGAAGGGATTGTATAATATTGAACAAATTACCTTAGGTTCATCTTTGGTTGTAGTTCCAGTCCTCGTTATGTTGGTTTCATAAATTACAGGCCGGGAAGGCTAAAATATGATAAACGAAGCTTCGGTAAATACCTCTTCATACACTAGATCGTTTTTTTAAACAGTGTATTTGTATATAGAAAGTACGTAAGAACACATGTATATGTCATTGCAGATGACGAGAGAGGATGACAAAAAAGAAGGACCGGGAAAAAGAGGAAAGAGAGAGAGAGAGAGAGAGAGAGAGAGAGAGAGAGAGAGAGAGAGAGAGAGAGAGAGAGAGAGAGAGAGAGAGAGAGAGAGAGAGAGAGAGAGAGGAGAGAGAGAGAGAGAGAGAGAGAGAGAGAGAGAGAGAGAGAGAGAGAGAGAGAGAGAGAGAGAGAGAGAGAGAGAGAGAGAGAGAGAGAGAGAGAGAGAGAGAGAGAGAGAGAGAGAGAGAGAGAGAGACAGAGAGAGAGACACAGAAAGAGAGAGTGAGAGAGAGAAAGAGAGCGAGAGAGAGAGAGAGAGAGAGAGAGAGAGAGAGAGAGAGAGAGAGAGAGAGAGAGAGAGAGAGAGAGAGAGAGGGAGAGGGAGAGAGAGAGAGAGAGAGAGAGAGAGAGAGAGAGAGAGAGAGAGAGAGAGAGAGAGAGGAGAAGAGAGAGAGAGAGAGAGAGAGAGAGAGAGAGAGAGAGAGAGAGAGAGAGAGAGAGAGATGTAGAAAAGGAGAGAACATGGAGACCAGAGACAGACATATAGAGAGACAGGGCGAGAAAGGCAGACCGTGAGAGATGGAGAGATAGAGGGAGAGAGAGAAACGGACAGAGAGAGACAGACAGACAAACAGACATACAGACAGACAAACAGACAGACAGAGAAAGTGACAGGCTGAAATAGAAAATACATTTAAAGACACATAGAGAGGCGGAGACAGAAAAAGACAGAGAAACAGAGAAAACTAGTAAGACAGAGAGATACAATATTAGACAACGAGCTACAGAGAAAGATTGAGACCGAGGGAGACAGAATGAGACAGGTAGAAATACAGAGATAGAGATAGAGACGGAGAGGGAAATAGAGAGAGAAATAAGGAAGCAGAGACAGATAGACAAAAGGTAAGACAAAAATTAAGATAGTGAGAGACAGACAACGCTCACAAACTTTCAAGCACTGGATAACATTATCAGGGAAAAGAGATTATTGCGACAAAGGGTGAAATAGACATTTTGTTTTTTAAGGATGTTTCTGTTATACTCTGCCTTTGGCCGTTAAACGCGTACATATATGAAGAAGAGATTGTAAAATGTAAAATCAATTACCTTAAGTTCATCTCCGGTAAAATTTCCAATCGCCGTTCTGTTTGTTTCATAAACCATAGGCTGGAAGAGTTGAAATATGATAAACGATAAAAAAGTTCAAGTATTGGTGTCCATATAAAGTGATATATTTTGATACAAAAGAGTGTTTTTAAAACAGTGTGTATTTTATAGGACAATTTAAAGATCTTGTGAATAATGAGTTTTGTTTTAGCCCATATCATTATAGATGAAAGAGAGTCTGAGAGAAAGAAAGAACTGAAAAGAGAGGAAAGACAAAGATATAGAGAGAGGGACAAGGGAGAGACAAACAGAGACAGAGAGAGGGGAGGGAGAGAGAGACAGAAAGAGACAGTGAGAGGGTCACACAGAGAGACAGAGAGAGACAGAGGGTGACAGAGATAGTGGAAGGGTGAGACAGGGAGAGAGAGAGGGAGAGATACAGAGGGAGAGAAAGAAGATAAAGACAGACATGCAGAGACAGAGACAGACATACAGACATACAGACATACAGACATAAGGAGAGAAACAGACAGACAGAGAAAGAGACATGGAGAAATAAAGAGAGACATAGAAAGACACAGGCAGAGAGGTGGAGACAGAAAGAGACAGAGAAACAGAGAACTAGTGAGGCAGAGAGATACATAATAAGATAATGATTGACATGAAAAGAGATAGGTTGAGGGAGACAGAAAGAGACAGGTAGAAATACAGATAAACAGACGGAGAGGGCAATGGAAAGAGAAATAAGAAAGCAGATACAGATAGACAAAAGATTAAGATAGTGAGAGACAGACGACCACAAACTATTAAGTACTTGATAACATTCTTCAGGGATAAGAGACCACTGCGGCAAAGGGTGAAATAGACATTTGATTTTCCCGGATGTTTCTGTGGTATTCTGATTTTGTGTGCGTTAATCGCGTACATGTATAAAGAAGGATTTGTAAAATGTCAAATCAATTACCTGAAGAAAATCTCCGGTGGTAAAATTTCCAATCGCCGTTCTGTTAGTTTCATAAACTATGGGCTGGAAGAGGTGAAAAATGATAAACGATAAACAAAATTCAAGCATTGGTGCACATACTCAGTAGTATATATTTCATACAAAAGAGTGTTTTTAAAACAGTGTGTATTTGTATAAGAAAATGTAAAGAACTTGTGAATAATGTGTATTGTTTTTGCCAATATCATTATAGATGAAGGAGAGGCTTAGAGAGAAAAAGAACTGGAAAGAGAGGAAAGGGAGATAGATGCATGCATCCATGCATACATGGACAAGTACAACCAAATCATACATCTATCTATCATACAGAAAAAAGAATGAGAGGAAAAAGCGTAAAACAAGCATAAATAACCTGTGACAGGTTTGTGGCTATACTTTAAAGGGACATACCCCGAAACTGGCATAACCTGGAAAAATAAAATACATATACTCTATAATTGTGAATTAGCATTCACAGAGAGGAATACAGTATAACAGCCCTTTTTTGCAATCAAATATGAAGACAGAGCGATACTAGGTTAGTTCGGTAGTAAAGTGTGCTCCACTTGGAATTTAATGGTCCTGCCTTGACCCACGAAATAGGCATTCAGGGTACCGCTTTACTGAACGGGTCAGGAAAAACAGTTGCGCAAGTCAAAAACTAATAGTATACACCACTATTATCCTAAATAAAGGTTACACATAGAGAATAGATGGTTGGTGTCGTGAATCGGAAATGTTATCGGGTAAGGCTTAGGAATATTATCTGATGAGCCGAAGGCGAAACGGATAATAATCCGAAGCCGAGCCCGATAACATTTCCCATTCAAAGACACCAAACCAACTATCTATTCTATTTATCCGGTTATCTTTATGTATTCTTTAAAAGAAAAAAGATGAAAATAAAACACGAGAAAAAGGGACAAAAATAAGAAGAGAATGATGTAAATATGACGTCATGTCGTTCTTATGACGTCATGATTCGTCACGTGCATGTATTATATGGCTAGTGCCGGATATCACAAATGTTATACGGCACCTAGTTATCGGTCCCAAAATGACACGAGTGACAGGATAAATTGTAATACGACACATCATTGGAAGCGTCTCGGAGAGACAATTCCAATGATGTGTTACTTTGCAATATTGCTAATCTAAATGTCTGAATCAACGGGAATATTGTTTTGAACTTGCGAAATATGTTTGCATAAAATGTTTAGTAAAACGTTACCCTGGCGTTTAAAGTGAAGACAATGCGAATTCTGTGTTTCTTATCTGACACTGATCGATTATTACAAGTTGGAAAGCAGTTCTTTTATGCAGAATTTTGTGCAGAAATTGTAAAGAAATGTCAGGAGCATGGAGCTAAGAACAACGTGTAACTTATGCCATATTGTCTCTGTCGTTAAAGGCCAAAAGCAAAATGAAAAAAGAAACTGAATAGATAGTCACTAGACTAAGATATTGATTCCCTTTTAGGGTGCTTAATTTCTGGTAATGATCTAAAAGTGTAAAGTGGTTAAGCAGCAGTTTATAAACTTATTACCACTCATTATAGCCTACCACCTCATGATTCTGAATATGGGTCTCGCTAGCATCGAGTTTATTACTTCAACACCAAAAAAGAGCCATGGATGCACGTATTCCAATATCATAGACATCTTTCTTTAACCCAACGTTTATTCATTAGCATATGATATTTCAATTGACAAATCCCGTTTTAGTAGAAGGAAGATGTGATGTTAAATAGATTTAGATTTATTTTGTAAAAAGATATAACATTACAAGGCAACAACATAGTATTAGACATATAAAAACACGTATCGTAAATGCAATATGTTGGAAAACCATGTAAGCAAGTCAAATGCCAAGGATGACACATACAAGGGATAACACGGAAAACTGAAAGCTTAAATATCTAAACAGTCATGTGAATATAGATTTCAAATAAACTTACATGCCGCAAACAGCAGGGTGAACACCATAAGTCGGAACATACTTGTCGGTAACGGTTTCTTGACGTTTCGTCTACAATACTGTGAATGTGCTACCAATGCAAGAGCTTGGAACTGGCGTTGGTAGCTGCGGAGTCCTGTATTTATAGTTCTAACAGGCCGCTTGGTACAATTAATCACAGGTGTTTCGGGGTGCTATCTATTTTTAACGAGTAATGTATGTATTTCAATATTTCAACCCTTAAAATGCTGGGTATTTTCTAAAAATAGATTTATGTGCCGTCTGCTTTTAAAAAGATTAAATTTCTGCTTAATTCTATTGAGGTAAGATACTCAGAGTAGCAAACAGGATATATCACAGGTCAGCCGCCAATTTACTTGGCGGTTGGCCGGGATCTAACCTGTTTGCATAAGTATGAAGTCGGTTCCAGCACTATAAGGGTTAACAGCTTATGATGTTGAGAATTGAAAAAAATAAAAGAAATAATGTCAGATACTAAATTGAATGGTGACCGATCTTATCAGCAATTGTTTATTTTCCTGTTACGGTCACCATCTTTTTTTTGCATAGAGACCCATAGTATCAATAATGACACGTGTTATGATTCGGTCGGTCGTATGAAGACCTTTGGAAGGCCGTTCGCAGCCCTCGGATGATTCCTTCCACCATTATTGAAAGTTAGGGTCTCAATACAATAAGAGACTTACAATCTCAGTTGTCGAAACCCTCGTTTAGACTACTGGATCTTGAAAGTATATCATTATAATTGAATGTATAATGAAGGCTAGTCAATTTGGTAGAGAAAAAGACAACTTTACCACGTAACCATGGTACATGTATCTACTATATTTCGTCGTCAAGGTGAGTTGTTAGGATTGGATGTAGCATGAGGGTAAGTCGATATGGTAGCGGAAAAACACCTTTACCACGTAACCATGGTACATGTATCTACTATATTTCGTCGTCAAGGTATATTTTGGTGTTGAAGTAATAAACTCGATGCTAACGAGACCCATATTCAGATTCATGAGGTGGTATAATGAGTGATAATAAGTTTATAAACTGCTGCTTAACCACTTTACACTATTAGATCATTACCAGAAATTAAGCACCCTAAAAGGGAATCAATATTTTAGTCTAGTGACTATCTATTCAGTTTCTTTTTTCATTTTGCTTTTGGCCTTTAACGACAGAGACAATATGGCATAAGTTACACGTTGTTCTTAGCTCCATGCTCCTGACATTTCTTTACAATTTCTGCACAAAATTCTGCACAAAAGAACTGCTTTCCAACTTGTAATAATCGATCAGTGTCAGATAAGAAACAAAGAATTCGCATTGTCTTCACTTTGAACGCCAGGGTAACGTTTTACTAAACATTTTATGCAAACATATTTCGCAAGTTCAAAACAATATTCCCGTTGATTCAAGCATTTAGATTAGCAATATTGCAAAGTAACACATCATCGGAATTGTCTCTCCGAGACAATTCCAATGATTTGTCGTATTACAATGTGTAACCTTTATTTAGGATAATAGTCATATATACTATTAGTTTTGACTTGCGCAACTGTTTTTCCTGACCCGTTCAGTAAAGCGGTACCCTGAATGCCTATTTCGTGGGTCAAGGCAGGACCATTAAATTCCAAGTGGAGCACACTTACAACCGAACTAACCTAGTATCGCTCTGTCTTCATATTGGATTGCAAAAAGGGCTGTTATACTGTATTCTTCTCTGTGAATGCTAATTCACAATTATAGAGTATATGTATTTTATTTTTCCAGGTTATGCCAGTTTCGGGGTATGTCCCTTTAAAGTATAGCCACAAACCTGTCTCAGGTTATTTATGCTTGTTTTACGCTTTTTCCTCTCATTCTTTTTCTGTATGATTTTGAGAAAGCAGACGACACAAAAATCTTTGTTTAGAAAATTACCCAGTTTCTAAGGTTAAAACCTTTCGAAGTTAAACCAAGGTCATTCAAATTGGATGAAACTTTTCGAACGTACCCTTGACATATCTAAACTTTCGAATTTACCGTCGAGATGACTATGCCCAGAGTGTCGCGATTCACGGTTAGTTTGTAAGTAAAGGGTCACTGCACAAAATATTGTTCAAATTGAATCAAATATAAATGTCCGTGAAAAGGGGCAATGGAGGGTCAATTTTCTGCGAAATTGTTTGTGTCAAACATATTGATTGTGTGTGTCTTTTATTACAATATATTTGAGATATTAACTGATAAACACACTAAAAATGTACATAAAAACGGAAATATTAACAGCCAATATAGAAAAATAACATAAAGATAAACAACATATGTCACAATTATAGGTATCATAAACGATACCATCTAATAACGTCAGAAGGCCGTAGATCATATCGTCAATGGGAGAATCACGTGGTCAGATTTGAAAAAAAATGACCGCCGAACCCTCGCCTCGGGTTTTCAAACAGGTACATCTTCCTTATAACTTGATTTCTTTTCAACGCATATCATAGGGCCAGTCGGACGGGGTTTCTGTGAATATCAACATTTCTCCTTTGGATAGCCTACTTACGGAAACAATTCATAGAGTGCTTTGCGATTTACTGTTCAGTGTCTAAACATTTCTAAACGTATTTAGTCCAAAATATATCATAGGCACACATCCTTGTGCAATTATAGACAACCGACACGGTTGGGAATACATTTCCTGACACCTCAGTTCACTGAGTGACAAATAAGGCACTCGCTCGTTGATTTATCAATGTTGACAAACAGACCATAGACAAAAGATCATGTTACATGTTAGAATTTAGCCATTAGAATGCTCGGTAATTTTCTAAAAATAGATTTTTGAGTCGTCTGCATTCCAAAATCTTAAGTATCTGCTTAGTTGTGTTGAGGAAAGATACACATAGTAGCAAACAGGTTAGAACGAAGGCCAGTTGCCAATTCACTGGCCTGGATCCAACCTGTTCTACATTAACCCTTATAGTGCTGGAACCAACTTTATGCTTTTGCAAACAGGCTAGATCCAGGCCAGACGCCAAGTAAACTAGCGGCTGACCTGTGATTTACCCTGCTTACTTCTCTGAGTATCTTTCTTCAACAAAATTAAGCAGATATCTATAATTTTTGGAAAGCAGGCGACACAATAATCTTAATAATAAATCAACCATATTCAAAGTATCAACATATCTTGTAAAAGCCTTTGAACTAAGACAAAATCTGATTGAAGAACTATTGTAATCTATTTGTTTGTGGATTGTCACTCTTTTGTATGTATAGTATGTTACTGTATATTGTACTATGGGCATATGGCCTCTGTACTTGAATAAACATGTCTATGTCTATGTCTATGTCTAAAGAATTACCCAGCCTTCTAAGGATTAAACATGGTCGTAACTGGTCCATGTGCACTTCACGGTCGTGATGTTTCACTGCAGTCGATTGAAGAATATAGCATTTATACGCCAGTAATTGTTTGCCATCGGTAGGAAGGATTTCATTCTCTATGGTCACGGTTGTTTGTGTTATTTATGCTGTGCAAGAGCCTTTGAACGTTAGATAACTTGAGGTAATGTTGTTTGTTTGAGATAAAGGTAGCATGCAACAGTTCCCTACAGAAATATGCGAATTGGCCATGGCCAAAAATAGAAATAGTGGGAAAGGGTAAGATTCAACATCATATTTGAAGGCAATGGTACCTGATGTATCCCAAAAGAGCATGATATTGTAAAAAGATACCATTTAGCTAATTCGAAACTATAAGGTCACGACCTTTCTCCTCCATGCCCAATGTTTATTCCCAGGATTGTCAATGTGGAGTGTAAATGGTTTCTGTCGGTAAGTTTACAGTGAAATTGATATAGGGCTTACACTTTGAAATATTGTGAAAAAAGTAGCAGGTAGGCAGGTACTTTTGAATGCATTCATGGCTTGCATGGTGTTTTACGTGCAAGAATAGCAAACAAATGGTGGGCCATCTCTCCGGTTGTTCTGTTTGCGACCTTTTGGGCGAAGGCTAAAATGGTATATTTGACATCAGTTTTCGCGGCCAAACTATTTTCCGCAATATCATGCAGATTTCTATAAATGCCATTGTAACTATTGTTTTTTGCCATTTTCGTGTTACCTTAGAACACGTGAACACAGCAAAACGTTTCCTGTCATTTCAGATTGATTGTGAAGGGTGATATTGGTTTCGAAGAAGATTGGTTGTCAGACCGGAGAAGAAAGGACCCAATAAACTGTGTGCTGCTACCAAACCTTAGGTATCGTTTCACATCGTAGTTATCTCCCTTTAACAATGGAGGAGGGGAGCAAGTGGTCTTATTTGAGAAATAATGGCCGCCGAAACCTCGCTTCGGGTTTTCAAACAGGTTGATCTTCCGCATTACTTACTTGTTTTTCATTTGATAACGCCTAATACATGACCAGTCAGAAGCAGTTTCGGTGAATATCAAGAATTTTCCTCTGGGTGGACTAATAACATTGCTAAGTCATGGAGTGTTTCGAGATTTACGGTTGAGGAAATCGCGTAAAACACTCCATGACTTATCTCGGCTGTTAGGCCATCCAGAGGAAAACTGTTGATACTCGCTGAAACCGCTTCCGACTAACCACATGATGGGCGTTATCCTGTGAAAAACAAGTAATAAGGGAAGATGCACCTGTTTTGAATCCGAATGGAGGGTTATTTCTCAAAACCGACCACGCGATTCATTCCATTGTTCAACAAGGGTTGCACCAATCGGCAGTTCCACTCCTCGATAGTGTGTAGCTTGCTCAACATTGAATACATGGGTCTTAAGTTGGAGACACGCCACGGCCAGTATTCTCAATAACATTAAATGAAAACGATATGACATGATCTATTTGTAATCATTGTTTCAAATCCAACAAGTCAATCTTCAAAAAAGTCAAAGACAATACATTAATCTGTCCAAATAAATGGGTTGTGTATATGGGGTTAATATGCCGTTATTAGATTAAGGTTAACTTTAATAACTAACCGTGATTTCATTTAAAAACCAGGAAGTCTACTTAACCCTTTACCAAACGCCAAAACGAACGTCCCGAATTGAAAGAGTTTGCAGATGACATTTCAAAATGTGATGAAATTGGAAAATTATCATATGATAGGACAGAAAATATTGCGTCAAAAAGAAAAATTGTTCGTTACGAGTGATTTCTCATTTTCCCACAATGTTTCCCCGATTCGCCTGCAGCAAAGCGGTTTAATGACATTATTGTTTGGTAATGGGTTAATCTTCACATTGACGAATAATCATCATGTCATTTCTTTACGCCTTAGACATCATCTTGTCGAATCTAATACATAACTATTCAGATATCAATGTGAAAATAAATAATTTCTCATAATGAGCAAGTTATCGTTTTGCCACAAAGGTTTCTACACACCATCGTAGAATAATACCAATCATGTAAATTTTCAGTCATTTTTTGTCGTCTGTTGTTGATTTCAACTTGATTCATTCAATTATTTCTTTATGGAAGAACAGATTAAAAGAAAACAACATCATAACGGTATAAAATCATTATTTATTCTATATAATTAAAACAGTTATCCTAACTAGCACTAAAAAACATCAAGATAGATTTCTAAATTTCGTGAGTTCTTTATAACTGGTCATACCACATTTTGCCCCGGCCACCTTGCAACCATATGTAATGGCCATCTTTAATGAGAGACCGGCTGACAAGGCACGGATGGTCGCAGCGTTAAACGTGTCGCCTGCTCCAAGTGTGTCTACCAGACGATCGGGCGGGAATATCGGTGACGTCACAACGCCCGTGTCTACAGACCTGCCGGCCGCCCCATCCTCGCCCCACGCACATATAACCTTACATCTAAAAAAACAAAAACATTTCTTTGTAATTTTATGACATTTAAACGAAAAATTGGTATTCCTTCTGCACTTGTCTTTTTCAAAGCTACACATAACTATTTCTCCAAGAAGGTTTAATAAAAGATACAGGGGTAGCGTCGCGAAATATGATATCACCTTATCTTATTGGTTTTACATCAATTGTGAAGGAAGCTAGTAGCTTGTTAAATTCAACCTCGATGACTGTTTCCTGGATACATAACCAGTACTCGCACCGATTTGTGGGTAAGTACCGTTAATTTTCACCTCGTCTAAGGGGGGTCGAACCCGTAACCCTCGGTACAAGAGGTCAACACTCTACCACTGCATCAGAATTGGATAAGGCTGAACGTTTAAAGATTATTAAAAGGCTTAATGCTAAAAGTCCTTCCGTTAACCCATACCAGTGCTATCACATTTTGACCTAGAACTGCTTTTTCTAGTCGTTAAGCTACCAGGGTAGCAACCCCTATTACCCAGAGTACCACGAGGGAAAACCATTTCTACATAGTTTTCATAGGTAGCGAATCCACACCCTCCACACTCGATGTCCATATGTTATCATTGCGCATCAACGATGATAAAATAAAATGATTAAATTAAACTCGAAAGGCAGATCCAAAGCAAGACGTGTCATTCTCCAATACGACAACCACCTTCATATATACTCGTTTAATCAGTGAACTTGGTCAGTTCACCTATCCATGCTACAACTACAGGTATGTAATTACCACATGTTTCAACTAAATCATATCCAGGACCGATCCAAGCCACAGACTGGTTAACCATATAAAGGCAGCCATGTGAAACGAATACCATATCATGTCACATCAACATAAGGTAGAATAACATATAATCCGCAAATTTGAAACTCATTCTGTCGTCGGTTTACTTCGGTCGTTCTCGGTTTACAACGTTCTGAGCCGGAACTATTCGGTTTAAACCGAATAGTTCCGGCCCGATCGGTGTATACCGAAAACATCTGAAATTATCCGACGAAAGATTGAGTTTCAAAATGGCCGATTGTGGAATTTACACCCTTATCAAACGCTGGGATGGGTTTCTAACGCGTAGTTATAAGACTATTTCTCTAAAATGTAGCTTTTTAGGCTCGTTCGTTGTGTATTTCGAATGGCAGTAATTATTTTATAACCTTTCATTGCATCTGGCGTATATCCGATCTACTAGTTCTTCTTTGTTGTTGTAGCCGTTCTCTTGGCCATACTCCTTGCTCAGAAACACAACGTTAGCAAGCGGCATCAGAGTCTCTGCAAATAAAAATTTCTGCAATTTCAATATTTCAAGAATTTTAACAGGAGAGTCTCTTACAAAAGTTAACCCTTAAGTGCTGGAACCGACTTCATGATTATGCAAACAGGTAAGATACAGGCCAGCCGCCAAGTAAATTGGCGACCGGCCTGTGATCTAACCAGTGTGCTACTCTGAATAGCATTTCTCATCAATATTTAGCAGATGTTTAAGGTTATGGAGAGCAGACGACACAAAATCTAATTTTAGAAAAATTATCCAGCATTCAGTTATCATAAAAAACATCAGCATATCTGTGAAAGCCGACAAGAAATAACATAGATTATCCAGTTTTATAATTCAGATTGCCTAATTCTTCACCTCTGACCTGGTCAGGTGATACACACATTTCGAACCGACCAATCAGAAGTCGTTTTTCTAAATACACTGTATGTTAACTAAAACACCCATGGTTGAATTGGAGGCATCTATATTTCAGGCACAAAATAACATTTGTTCAATGAGTCTATTAAATAGGGTCGCAGTAATTTATTTGTACCATTATTCTTTTTTGTGCCTTTAAATCACAACTTGTACATATTCTACAGTAAATACACCGGTACCTAGCTCCTTTCTGGAGGGTTTCTCTAACTCTAAAGACACCGTTATTTGATCCCGACTTGACACCGTGCTATTGTAGGCAGATATCTTCTCCATCATTTGTCGCATGTCATGTATATTTGGTCGTCCCTGAGTTAAAGAGATGATGTTGTTATAACTTATGGATAAATCCAATTGCGATTATTGTTTGCATTTTTCATGTCTTCTTTAAATACATGTGTATCTGTTTGTTGTATATGTGTCTTGTAACTCATGTAGAAATAATGCAATAAAATATTATTAATCTAAGAGATGAACAGCAATAAGGTCGAATGAATAAAAGAAGGAATTGATAAATAAATAAATCAATCAATCAAACAATGGGGTCAATGGTTCGACGACGACAGAGAAATGATTCACTAAAGTATCTTCGTATAAGGCTGGGGACCATAGTGTGTCAACCGAAACATGGGCCGTCATGTGCATGTAAAAAATGTCGCCGAATCGTAAAATCAAAGCTCAGAATACATTTGATGTCATGGTTCAAAAAATAAATAAAAGCTTTGCTCAAATGACCATAACATCTTTTTGCCATGATGGTATAAACCAAACATAATAATGAAAATATAATCCTTTTTATCAGTTTTACTGTCTGTCTTTACTTTTTACTCGGACTAAGCACAAAATTCTGAAATCCTAAAATCATAAATCTTGAAATCATTTCGCCCCTTCCCGTGGTTGATTCCAACCCCCATTCCGATATGTCTGCATCTACATTAGCGAATGTGAGGTGATCTCCTAGACAGTTAAAGGAATTGATTTACTGAACTTGGTCATACTGATTAAGGTGGCCTGGTGAAAGATATTGCTCTTTCTCGAAGAAAATGGTCAACTCCAAATGAAAGAGGAAACCATAATTATAAAAAAAAAAACAATATATATATATATGTGTTAATGTTTCTTTTGCTCTGTAATTGCCTGTAATCAGCAAATGAATTAAAGATGATCTGCTACACGGTTTGTTTGTTTGGTTGTTTCGTTTGTAGTTTCCGATTATAAAGATACATGAAGACGAAATTCTCAATAGTGAATGTCCGATTAGTAAACATATATTACAAAATACACTACGATAGAGTTCGATAATACTAACATGAACTTAATTCCTCGAAAATCTGGAAATATGGTAGTTGTCACAAACAAGTCGTCTTGTAGCCGCGTTAATAAAAATCATTGTTAATTTATAGAGGCAAATGTGGCCATTTATTCCATCATATCTTCAAGGCCCATTAAAGGAGATTAATGATATATCAAACTATATTATTTGGTAAACTTTTGGACAGATTCAAATTGTTTTCACCAGAAAACCCCATCAGCACAAATTAAATGTGAAAGTAAACCAGAAATAACCCAGATTAGCAAGTTTTATAATTCAGATTTCCTGATTCTTCACCTCTGATCTTGACAGTTGATACACACATTTTTGAAACAACCAATCAAAAATCGTTATTTTGAATATGTAAACAAACAGGTTGTTGATAAACATGATTGAATTGGAGACAACTATATTTCAAGCACAAAATAACTTATTTTAAATGAGTCTATTTTATAGGGTCTCAATGTATTCTTCAACTAATTCTCATGACTTTTATGAACATAATAAAAGAACTCCATATATTTATTCAGTAATTTATTTGTTCTCCTCTCCTTTGATGTGCCTTTAACGTTCCCACGAAATACTGTAAGGCAATGGCCGTTTCTAAG
Source organism: Cerastoderma edule (assembly GCA_947846245.1). Lineage (NCBI taxonomy): Eukaryota > Metazoa > Mollusca > Bivalvia > Cardiida > Cardiidae > Cerastoderma > Cerastoderma edule. The sequence goes on along the minus strand of OX401411.1, from coordinate 10,781,740 downwards.
ATGTGAGAACTTGTGGCCAGACACTTCGGCCAAAGTTGATTATATGACTATTTACTAATGTTGTTCACTGGGTATCATATGTTCAATTGACAATCAAATATTTTTAAATCAAACTACATGTTAGTTCAAACATATTTTATTCAATAAATAAACACCATTATATACATTACAAACAATTTAGTGAAACGGATTGGAACGGAAGCTAAAAGCTTATGGAGTTTCTTTCATGTATAACTATGTGTTATTACAAGAAGCAGTATTTCATCATGGTGCTACCAAACAAAGCACTAATTGACAATGTGGTCATATGGAAACTGGAATCTTACCTCAAAATGTATCCATTTATACTCCGTAAGTTGAATAGTTTTATCAAAATCTTCAAAGTGCAGCTCGGCCAGGTGACTCATGAAAAGGAAAGCGATATTCAAACTCACATATCGAGGGTTCAATGCAAGCCTTTAGTATCCTCTTCACAAATGTGAAGAACTAACTAAAGCCTTGCACTGACCTCATTACTATGTATAGAAGAAATCCTGCAAAGAATCAAATAAGGGCGTATAAACTTTGCTTAGTGTAAGTACAATTCTATACTGCAATTTGCTTTGCTGAAGTAAATCATTAAACAACCGACCAGCAATTTACGCCATATTAAAATATCTGTACAATAAAGTCTTGGTATTTCGGGCGTATAATTGCTGACGAAGACTGAAGAGGTGTCCGAGTGATTTTCTGACAATTTTCAGGACTTGTGTGCCATTGTTTGTACGAAATGTTGGGTAATCATACTGTGGGAACCATCTTCATCAATATATAGTATTATATAGGCATCCTTTACTTAATTCTGTCACATGTAAAGATACATTACCCATGTCTTTCACAATTATGTAGTGAAACCTATATCATAAGGGTCTATAGTAATCCGTGGGTCAATACTATGTAATATAGTTATCATATTACATAATAGTATTGGCCCCAAGATAACTTAAGACCCCTTTGCTTTTTATACCCATTGCTTAGTTCTTCCAATTCATCACATACGAGATTTTTTATGTACGCGTTCGTTTGATAAAGAAAAGAGGTGTAGGGGAATTTTGACAAGATAAAACGTAACAATAAAAGTGCTTACGCTTAGGAAACGTTTGAAGAACGAATGCTCAAGTTAGGATTGTATGCCCATTGCTGACAAATACAAAATAATTGGAATGCAACTTACCTCTGTGTATGTACATGTACATATAAATAGTTACACTGTTCAGTGATACAGTTTGTTTTTTCAAGGAACATTAAGAGTGTGCTTGAGATAAATCATCCCTTATGAGGATCGGAAAATGTCGACAAATCTCGGTAAACGCCGACTATTACCGAAGAATCTACGGACGCCATTCGGCGATTTCCGCGAACGTCCTCGACATTCGCTGAAACCGCCGAGCGACGTCCGTAAACTATTCGGACAATGTCGGAATTGGCGATGTTTACCGACATATCCGGGAATATATACCTTAACCCTTTACCAAACGCCACATTTTCGATTGTCCCATATTGAACGAATTTGCAGACGATATTTAAAAATGTGATGAAATTGAAAAGTAATCTTCAGATGGGGCAGAAAACATTGTGGGAAAAGAAGAAATTGCTCGTTAAGAGCAATTTCTCCTTTTCTCACGATGTTTTCAATAGTCGTCTGCAACAAACTGGTAAACTCACGATACAGTTTGGTAATGGGTTAAACGAGATAGCTGTGCCCTGTTTGCTACAGGTTTAACTTAACATGCTTATTCAATCTGAACACATCGGGTTTATCCATTGAAAGCACCTCTGAAATAATAGGGATGACGCCATATTGTTTCCCGCGAGAATGACGTCACTTTACTTTCGTTTTAAAAGTAGATCTTAAAAGTGAAATCTAAAAAGTCGTTTAATTTGATTAAGAACACAACTTTATTTGTCATTACTTATCATTTCGCCATTTCTTATGAGTTACTGATAAAAAATGATTTTCAAGGATGTTCTACACTTCCATACACATTGAACTACTATACGTGCACCCTTAGAAAATGTGTTATACGCCGGAGGCCGATTAACCCGAAAAATTGTAACCCTACACTTATATCCGAGGTGTATTTCACAGCTCACGGAAATACCCGAGTAGCTCCGATTGATGCTTACTTTAACGCAGCCATTATGGTACGGGAGGCGTTTTCTTGATTAATAAGCACAATCGCCACTGGACTTTTGTATATACCATCCCCATACACAACACAGTGTTCGGTGTTTACTCCATAGCTGGCAAAGTCCTTCTTTAAAAATCTGAAAGGGCATTTACATATGTTTATCATAAAAAAGCTTAAGATGCCATACTATATGATCATTTTATACTATATGACCATTTTACTTTTGTACCTCGAATGATTTTAATTTTCGATGTATATCATAATTTCTTAGCATACTCCACATGGTCAGCCAAAATCCTCCTCGTCTTTAAACAATTTGTTCTAACAGCAGCATTATTGTAGATTTAGGGTCCCGGCTCACAAAGTTTCGTGCGAAAGGTCTTTTTCTAGTAAACGAAAATATCAAGAGGAAAAGCTTACCTAAGAAAGACGTGAAAGGTATTATGAGTAAAACATGTAAAATCTTTATAGTGTTTTTTAACGTATCTCTTCCATTCTTTACAAAAAAGTTTCCTTTGATATACAAGGGCTACGTCAAGTGCAAGTTTTGTAAACGTAGACGTAAAGTTAACAATCTTTGTAAGTCAGATGCATAATTGTTGGCAAAAACTAAAGATGGAAACGTAAGTAATTTATCAAAAGGTTTATCAGTAGCGAGTCACACAAGTTTAAACCTCGGCGTTGTGAAAAGTATTTCTGTCGTTAAATCAAATAATTGCAATATAATCCGTCAGCTGGTCGAAAGACCGTAATGGTATCAAAAAATACTTTTGACACTTATAGTGCTGGAAACGACTTCATGCTTTTGCAAGCAGGTTAGACCCAGGCCAACCGCCAAGTAAATTGGCGGCTGGCCTGGATCTAATCTGTTTGCTACTCTGAGTATTGTTCTTCATCAAAATTAAGCAGATATTGAAGGTTTTGGAAAGCAGAGGACACAAAAATATATTTTTAGAAAATTACCCAGCATTCTAAGGGTTGAAAACCAAACATCAACAATAACAAGACGCTGAGAAAGTATGGTGGTTTACATCATTATGAGATTCAAACTAGTTTTGGATAAACATTGTATAACTGTAGGTGTTTATTTTGCATAAGGCCAAAAGGAAAACTCTGTCAGCGTTCTCTCTGGCGTTCGATGAAGACAATGCGACATAATTAAATGTACTTTGCCATTCAACCAACAATTATATTAATGTAAAGAGCATTAAACGGGCTGTGAATTATTGTCTTTAATTGTGATAAATCAGTGCCAATGCTACATCCATTGAGCGAGCTTTATACGGTTTAATCAGCCCGATGTATACCGAGAATGACTAATCCGAAGAAAGAAATTGTTTCCAAATGGCGGACTTGGTGCCTTCACTTCTAAATGCCTAGAATTAATCCATTCCTACATATGATAGTTATTGATTGGTACAAATTAAAGGCAACAAAGACAATCCTCAAATGTAACTCAGCTGGGGATCTACCTCCGTCGATCATAAGCTGTGCAACGCAATATATAATTAAAGCACAGTTGACGCGATGTACAAGTCCAACAAACAAACAAACAAACAAACAAAAGGGAAAAGAAAATAAAGCATTTCTACTCACTCATACTCCGGACTCTCCACAAATGTACCCATATACTCGACCTTTTCCCCAAGCAAAGCAAGCACGGAGGAAGTGTTGGCGGCATTACCTCCCTTTTGCCAGTAATAATCCAGGGATCTGGAGAATAAAGGTCGTGATTTGTTGTACATAACATCGTTTTAAACAGTATTCCGGTTATATTACGGTGAACAGTACACCTATCCACGCTCCTGGGTACCGTTACACTAAACGACTTAACCCTTTAACGCCAAATTTTCGACTGTTCCAAATTGAAAGAGTTTGCAGGCGGCATTTCAAAATGTGATGGAATCGGAAAATAATCTTCTGATAGGGCAGAAAACATTGCGGGAAAAGGAGAAATTGCTCATTAAGAGCAATTTCTCCTTTTTCCACAATATTTTCCAGAGTCGTCTGCAACAAACTGGTCAAATGTCGTTATTGTTTGGTAATGGGTTGCTAAGTCTAACATGGATAGTATCTTACATCACTACACAATATTGGCATGTGACACGCCATTGGCGTCTCAAAGAGACGAGAGACGATTCAAATGATGTGTTACTATTCAATATTACTTTACCCAATATTGAAATAAGAGGGAATGTTGTTTTAAACTTTCGCAAATTTCTAGCATAACATGTGTAGTAAAACGGAACCATTGGAGCTGTTTCACAAAGATTTGTCCGATGTATTTCGTCGTAAAAGTTTTAGGAGAATTAGGACCCTCAGTCAAGCGTCAACTTAGACGTGAAGGGAACATGAATCCTACCTATGAAATCTGTATCGTATTATCATTGTGGGCGACAGTGGTGCAGTGGAAGAGCTTCAGGCTCTTGTATCGAGGGTCACGTGTTCGAATTCTCGTTAGGGGACGTGAAAATTGCCAGGACTAACACACAAATCGGCGTGAGTGCTGGTGCAGTATTCGGGAAGCAGTCATCGAGAGTGAATTCAATAAGCTTCAAGCTTCCGTCACAATCGGATTGATGTAAAATAAATAAGTTTAAACTAAACTTTCAAACGTATGTCTATTTTTTTTTCATTCTCAAAAACAAGATTATCCTTGAAATTCAAGTGTTGGCAATGTTGAAATGAGTTATACATCTTTGTGAGAGAGGCCCGTTGTGAGAAAGGTCTGGATAATAGATATTTTAATTTGTGATTCAAGGGTTACAATGATTTTGCAAAGACATAAAGTTACGAATTTGTGTGAGACAGACCCTGGTGTTTCCTCGCAGCTTCGAACTAAGCTATTTTCAAACCCGCTGTCTGCTTTTCGACATCAACACAAAACCTCTCAAGAAAATCCAAATGTCATCACCGCGATTTGAACCCAAGTGGAGAAGGATCCGCCTTGTGATTTCAGGTTATCCCCTCTTACCACAGGGCGGGGCAATAACGTGACCAATGTTTACGACCTTATGTCCGATTTCTCTGCAGAGTGTTAGACGTAAGACCGTTATAAAGCATTGGTTATCATATACCACCAGAACCGGAAAGTTGTTGGTCTATTCATGAGGGATACAGTACACGATGTTGCTATCATTGGCAAAATTAGGGAAAAAAAGCAAAAATATGTGGTACGATCATAGATCATATTCATTGGTCACATCGAGGGTTTAGTGCAAGACTATAGTAAGAGCTTCATGAACATGAAGCACTTACTATTGTATTGCACTGAACCCTCGACGTGACACACCCCCCCCCCCCATCCGAAAACTAGGCCAAGGAGGTTCTCTTTTTAGTTTTACCAATGTTTGCGTCAAGCTTTTAAACATATGTCACATGTTCTTTCAATGATAAAAATTTGAAAAGAAAAAACGTTATCAATTTTTTTTATTTTTTGTAACTCACGTTCTACCTTACAAAGTATCTCATATTGACTAACTATGATTTACCTACAGCGAAAGACCTTACACTAAGAATCAATGTGTAAGAAGGAGGAATTGCTCACCTTTGATCCGTATCTTCCTGTGGAAAACTCCTCAGAACACTGATTATATCAACACAGCAAAGTCCAACACACAATATCCTCTTTTGAGCTTCCATCGACGACATGATTTATCAAACGTCTGTCTGAAATGATTTTATTTACTGTATTTTATATGCTTGAATGGTAATAATATCTATTAAATTTGGCGCATACCTTACTGAAAAGATGCTCTGTACTGTATATTATACTAGGCTAAGTAAGCTAAACTATACAGTTTCTCGTCAAACAAACATCTGTGTCGAATAACAACAACAACAAAAATAAGATAAACACTGTATACAAAGGTTCATGTGATGGTTCAGATATCATATATATCATAGCAGTCCCTTAACAGAGGAGTGTTTTTTAATGTTATTAAGTTAAAATTTCTATAAAGATAGCAAAGGATAAGTATGTTAAACCTAGCACACGTCGTCACTCTTAAACGATGTTGTTTACTGTCAATAATTCGTTACTTCAGGAATAAAGATGTTACATTAGCATACGTCTATAAATATATCTTATGTGGTAAATTAGCAATAAGATGTGTTCATTGAAGTACATATCCATCCGAAATTGTTATTTGTCTATTATGTGCTGCAATTTTTTTTATGTCAACTTAACACCTGTATGTTTGAAATGAAGAGTACATGTGTACCTTAAAAAATTTTCTCAATTGACAATTAAGAATGTTTAATCCATCGGAAATTAACAGGTACCCAACCGTCGTAGCTCGACAAGCAGAAACGCAGGGAGCATGATATTTTTATAAATCATTTATTATTGAGACATGCGTTTAACAAAACATATACATATATACATTGTAAAAAAAGCTTGGACAAAAGCTAGGATAAAAGCTGTGGAAAATGTTGGGACAAAAGCTGGGACCAAAGCTTGGACAAAAGCTGGAACCAAAGCTGGAACCAAAGCTTGGACAAAAGCTGGGACCAAAGCTTGGACAAAAGCTGGGACCAAAGCTGGGACCAAAGCTGGGACCAAAGCTGGGACCAAAGCAGGGACAAAAGCTAGGACTGAAGCTGTGACGAAAGCTGTGACCAAAGCTTGGACAAAAGCTTGAAGAAAAGCTGGGACCAAAGCTTGGACAAAAGCTGGGACCAATGCTGGGTCCAAAGCTTGGACAAAAGCTGGGAACGAAGCTTGGACAAAAGATGGGATAAAAGCTGGGACAAAAGCTGGGACAAAAGCTAGGATAAAAGCCGGAAGCTGGGACAAACGCTATGATAAAAGCCGGGGGGGGAGCTGGGACAAAAGCTGGGATAAAAGCTGGGGGAAAAAGCTGGGACAAAAGCTGGGACAACAGCTTGGACAAAAGCTGGGATTAAAGCTGGGATTAAAGTTGGGATTAAAGCTGACGGCTGGATAACCTTCATTACGTGGTCGTATCATGACCAGGGGCTTATTAAAGGTGACGCTGTGTAACTTACCCAGTATCATGTATCTTCAGACACCCAGTTAACAAACACGTACTGCTAAGGGAACGGTCACGGCTGATAGCAATCATTATCGTCACCCATGCAAAACAAACCAAACTTAAAAGGTAGCCAACCACGTGGAAAGGTATGTAGCCACGGGGTGCAAAAATCTAGATTTTGGCAACTTCGTACACTGTCACGTGTTCAGATTGTCCATATGGTCGAAATTAAGAAAGAAATTAATGATAATAAAGATTTGGATTTCAATGAGATCTCCGGATAACTTAAGGTATAATAACCACTATACGCCATTATGTAACTTGTTCTCTCGTCGGATTACTTCGGGCGTTCTCGGTATACATAGGTCGAGACCGGAACTATTCGCATCAAACTACATGTATTCGCTTCGTCCCGACCGATGTATTTCGCGAACGACCGAGGTACTCCGAGGAAAGAATGAATTTCAAAATGGCAGATTATAGGTATTCTATCTGAATGAATGTCAATGGCTTTACCCAGCTTGATCAGCCAGCATGTGCAGTACTTAACACATGCCGTCTTCCAACGTCGCTTATGAACCTTGCATTGCGATATTACTTAATACTATAGAAGCGCTGTAAACAGTTCGTTTCTGAAGAAAGTGATTCATACTACGTTTAATAAGATGTACATACCGTACGTACCTCATGTATTAATCCAAATTTATACTAGAAAATTCTTATCAGTATGGGAACTACAGAGCCACTCTCTATAAAAACAAGTACTATTCAAATTACAATTTTAGCTTGATCCAGATCGGCATTGATCATCGGTATAACCTGATCCGAGACGTCATATTTTGCTTTTGTGCATGAATTAAGGTTGAGTGGCGGTTTTTTCATTAAAAGTGAAATTAAAAGTCGTAACGACCAATCTATTTTGATGTTATACGGGCTATAAACTCATATTTTACTATGGTTTGTCGCTCTGAATCATAGTTATTTTTTCTAAGAACCAGAAATTCTGCAAACAAATGAGTATGTTCGCATGTCTGTATCTGTGTGTACGCAAGTATACTAGTTTAAAAAGATACTTTGTACATGTGTGTGCTTGTGTCTATGTGTGCTTTGTTGTGATTTAACACTATTTCAACAAATACTTAACGATTTTTCGTTCCAAATGACCTGGGACTACCTCATGATGGTGTAAAATTTTACTTGTACAGTTAGAGTGAGTCATGAAACGAGAATTTCAGTTGTGATTTATTGACCTTTTCAACTTTTTTCGGTTACACGTTACACTGTTGCATTTCCGAATCCTTTTGTGGTCCAAATTAAAAGTACCAGAAGACCACAAAAACAAAAAACAAAGTATGTATATATTATGGAGTAATTTATCATTTTTCGTTTTTTGTGTGTGTTCCCTATTTCATTCTTACTCATTAAGAAGGGGTTTGAAATTGAATAAAGATAAGGATGGTACTGAAATACTGTTGCAGTGTTCTATAGGAGGATCTTATTATGATCTTTTTCACCATAGTTTCAAAGACTATGAAATACATATGTTCGCCTAGTTATCATGTAGAGTATATATACACTTTTGCAATTATCAGGAATGTGTGTTTTCCTTTTACGTTAACATAAACATATAGCCGTCCATATATGTAACCATAAAGTGGCTTTCAGCTGATTTGTTAAAAAAGAGATTGTATTGTCTTGGTACTATACATAGTCCATGTGTACGTATGTTTTCATATTTAACATCATGGTTCAGTGTCTTGTTGAACATGTAATAAGGAACGCGTTTTATAACTCCCCTAGGCTATCATAATACGTAATGTAATGATATTCTATGACATTCTTGTATTTGTTATCATATACTCAAATAATCTGCACATGGCTTGGTTGTTATATAAGGATAACAAGTTATCTCTTAGGACATAGACAACATTGTAAAACTAATTACCAAACAATAACGATATTTGACGAATTTGTTGCAGACGACTCTGAAAAATATCATGGGAAAAGGAGAAATTGCTCTTTTCCCATTATGTTTTCTGCCTAGTCTCAATAATGATCCGTGAACGAAGCCTTTTTCATCATTTGGACATTAATCGTGCTTCGCTACGCGTCAGTCAAAATAGCAATACTAGCCTTCGAGACCAGTTATCTGGACTAGTCTTCTGCCCTACCAGAAGATTGTTTTCAATTGTATCACTTTTTGAAATGCAAAGTGAACTCTTTCAATTTTGGACAGTCGAAAACTTTGCGTTTGGTAAAGGGTTGATACATTTATACAAATAAGCATGAGATAAGCTACATGTTTCAAACAGATGGCATTCTCGCAAAGGATGACATTTTTATGGAGAACCTGTGAAGTGTGTCTTGATAAGGGGTGACAGTAATTAAGACTCTATCCTGAGCTCGTTTTCATTCATAGTGTTTCCCCCAATCGTGTTACAGATGCTAGCATTTCAAAATGTTTGTCTCAAAAGTTACCTGATCTAGGCTGACTTCTGATGCTGACTTCAAAGAGCTGTTAATTTTCCATTTTTGACAGATTATATGTTTACGTTTAGAATTTGTTTACATTAGGTTCTCGTTTTCCGTGCCCAACTGTAAAAGGGCGGGGCTAAGCAGTCGGTTAAATCGACGGGGCTACTTGGAACGAAAATCCTTGTGTTTTTTTTAATTTAGTCTTAGATAAATCATATTCTACTTATGCTGACACTCATTAAAAAGAAATTATCGATACTTGAATGACATGAAATTCATGTTTTGTTAATAAATATATGAATGCATCTTGTTAGTTTTTAAAAAGAGAAATACAGTATGTCACAATGATATACACGTATCTTGCTAAACCAATTATACCACAGATAGCAAATGTGTTTTAGAAACATGTATGTGAAGAAGAATTCTCAAAATCTTTTTTTTTCTCCAAGAAAATTACTGTTTAATGTCCTGTCATCAAAATAATTTGCGAAGTTCCGTAAAGGGGCGGGGCTTTCTTTAAAGTACAGTGCAGCACAGTAGAATATCCATGATTTCAGGGTACAACAACAACAAACACAAAATAAAATAAAAACAAGATCTAAAAGCGTGTTCAAGAACCAATAATGCCACGCTATGCTCAGCTTGTTATGGGGCCTGCTGGAAGTGGAAAGGTTTTGTATATGTTATTTGATTTCTGTTATTCGGAGAAATGACACAAACACTAGATGAACTTAGAAAGTGTATTCGCCCCCGTAGTCAATCGTTATGAATGACTTCTGCTTCAAAGCCCACTCGTCTTGATTCGTTTAACTGTTAATCTTTTCAGATAGAATCACATTTGTAATTTTTAAAATCAAAACTATCATGATTAAAACGATTATCAGATGATTTCGCCAATGACTAGTAAATAGAAGGTCTCTAAGAAAAATAATTTTTCACTTCATATAAAGCAGTAATGTTTGATAGAGGTATGATTGTGTTCTCATCTTGACCTGAAGATAAAATTGCAGGAAATGGACTTTTGACCCCTTCTATATGGAATTGTGAATCAAATATAATTATCTTTAGGGGTCATATTCAGGAATAAGGTGTTGTTTACGATATAAGTTAGGGGTCAAGGAAAACCCTGTGGATTATTGAAGTCTTCATAAATAGAGAAGCCTGTAAGTTTATTTGAATCCATGACCCTTGTGTGTTGAGACTGACACTACAGGATACAACAGGACTGTTCTTTATCTCTTTAAATCTTAACTTTTATTTCTCATGTTATACATTTCTTCATGAAACTACCCCCATGAGTACCATCAGTTGATTGGTTTAAAGAAGAAATATGTAAGGAAATGACAAACCTTTTATTACATTGTTATAACGTGTGACTTATGTATTGACAGTCGACCTACTGCAGTAACATGGTGAAGCACTGTGAAGCTCTTCGTAGAACAGTCCATGTTGTGAACCTGGATCCAGCAGCTGAACAGTTTGACTATCCTGTGCTCGTTGGTAAATAACAGTTAACCCTTTTAAACAATGAAGTCAAATTGTGGGGCAAACAATTTATGAAAATAACACTCTGAACCATCAATAATAAAAAGTGCAGGCATTTTGATGTCATGAATGTGTGGTGTTTCACTATGTTTATCCCAGTTTTGAAGGTTTTTTTTTAGATGCTTTTAACTACTAATCCAAACAACAAATATTATTCATATACCTTATTATCTTTTACTAAAAGATAATTTGCCCATGCTGAACGCTGGTTCCTTTTTGTAACAATGTTTTTTTTCTAGTAACTTCTGCAACTACAGACATCTTTAAAGGAAAAAGTTGCAAAATTAGTAATGATCAATTTCTCTGTATCTTACAATGGTTTTTACCAAATACGACAAAGAAAATGTCATTCTTTATACAAAATTCTAATTACCCTTCAATGCAAACTTGGCACTTTACAAATGAAATCAAAATGAAGTGTAAGAATTTTGATAAATGGATGAAAGCTGTTGTTTAAGAATATCAGTTCTTGTTCATTTCAACAATGACTTTGAATATCCCTGGAGCTGATCACTTAACCCATTACCATACAATAACGACATTTAACAACTTTGTTGTAGACGACCCTTGAAAATATTTTGGAAATTACTCGTAACGAGCAATTTCTCCTTTTCCCACCATGTTTTCTACCCTATCAGAAGATTATTTTCCAATTTCATCATATTTTAGAATGTCGTTTGCAAACTCTTTCAATTAGGGATAGTCGAAATTTTGGTGTTTGGTAACGAGTTAAAGTCACTTGTTGTTTGTTTTATTAAAGGCACATCAAAGGAGATAAGTACAAATAAATTACTGAAAATATATATGGAGTTCTTTAATTATGTTCATAAAAGTCATGAGAATTAATTTACAAATGCATTTAGACCCTATTAAAAAGATTCCTTTAAGATAAGTTAATTTGTGCTTGAAATATAGTTGTCTCCAATTCAATCATGTTTATCAACAACCTGTTTGTTTACATATTCAAAATAAAGAATTCTGATTGGTCGACTCAAATGTTTGTGTATCAACTGTCAAGGTCAGAGGTGAAGAATGAGGCAATTTGACTCATTAAACTTGCTAATCTAGGTTATTTCTGGTACACTTTCATGTTCAAGTTTTGCTGATGGTTTTTTTTGGTGATAACTTACTTAATCTGATCAAATGTTTGCCAAATAAATTAGTTTGATAAAGCATAATCTCCTTTAATGTGCCTTTAAGATGTAAGAGAGCTTATACAGGTGGATGATGCAATGGAAGATGACGCTCTGCGGTTTGGACCTAATGGGGGACTTATCTTCTGTATGGAGTAAGTAACACTTCTTATGAACAAAGTTAGTAACAAAGCATAGCTAGAAAAATTCACTTTGAATTTATTGTCCCCTGTGGGGATTCAGTCCCGGTTCCCTCGGGTGACAGTCCAAGACCATAACCTCTGAGCTAAAAGTCAGCTCAGTAATGCAGAGGTTACATCTTGTCCTGATTGGTTGGTGCTATGCTGTAGAGAGTGGGGTAGTTACGTAACACACTTCATTTCAATGATTTTGCTTGATGGAAACAAGGTCTACATATATGTTAGATCAAACATTTTGAGACCAACATAAAAATGATGGTATTTTATAATACCGCCACTTCTCTATATTGGTAATTAAAACCTAGATAGTTGTTTATAAATTTAACCACAAAATAAACTGTTTAACTGGATTACTATATCTGCGCCATAGATGTGCTACATTTCCACCACATGATTATGTAAGCAGGTGATAAGTGAAACAATAATCTAGCTTTATGTGACTCCAAAGATCTGTGATGTCGTTTCATTTGTAGAAGAGATTTTATTTTAAAAGGATTAAATCCTCAATCTGTGAAATTGTCCTTTTAACATAGGACCATAAGAACCTTTGCAAAAATAGAGGAAAACGCAATTGATGAGCAATTTTACTTATTGTCATACAGGACTATTCTCAACATTACAAAAAAGAAAATCATACTTTATAATTATCTTCTGTTACTGCTTCAATTTTGATGAATCCTTTATTAAGAATTTAAGAAGGGTAACCCTTATAGTGCTGGAACCGACTTCATGCTAATGCAAACAGGTTAGATCAAGGCCAGCCGCCAAGTAAATTGGCGACTGGCCTGTTATCCAACCTGTTTGCTACTCTGGTTATCTGTCCTCATAAAATTAAGCAAATAATCAAGGTCTTGGAAAGCAGAGGACAAAAAAATCTATTTAAGAAATTAACCCAGCATTCTAAGGGTAAATTCTCTCCGTCATTTTATCCAATATAAATTTCTACTGTAGATAAGGGTTAATTATCTAAGTAATTTTGTCTTATATAAATTTCTACCATAGATACCTTGCCCAGAACTTTGATTGGCTCCATGAACAGTTAGATGATATAGAGGATGATTACTTACTCTTTGATTGCCCAGGTAGGTCCACTTATGTTTGTTATTTGATGAGCATAGCTTGAAAAATATTGGTTGATTTGCACTCTATAATTCTTAAGCCTTAGAATGCTTGGTAATTTTCTAAAAATTTAGCCAATTAAAATGTTATGGATTTGAGACCAGATGTTCAAGTCTCAGTTTCCCAAAATTATACTTATTATAATAGAGTGTCTTTGGGCAAGACACTCTTTCCTTTGACATACTTGCTGATTATCCTTAAAGTATTGGTGAGTCAATATCATGTGTTGCTGTTTGTCAAGATACAGATGACATGGCAAACCATGTTATTTATGTCAGTGTAGTTGTCTGTAGGAATCATCTTATTCAAATGATTATTTCTGGCTTCTCCATTCCTATATCCATAGAATACATAGAGCAAAAGAATGGTGAAACTTTTGCTTGATTGTTGCAAGAGTTCTTTTTAAGGGATATAACTCTACACGTAGCTATTACAGCTTGGCAAGAAATTGTTATAAAAGTTGTCTCCCCTACCATTTTAACTCGAAACACATACATGAAAAGTTAAATAGTCATTGATTGAAATTGATCAAGTTTGCATATAGATAAGAATTTTCTACTTTGTCAATGATGTTCCATTTCCAGTCACCCAAACTTGAGTTTAACAGAAAGCCCAAAGTGCTGATTGGCATGTCCAAAATGTTGATTACATTTCCAGGACAGATAGAGCTCTACACGCACGTCCCTGTGATGAAACAGCTAGTTGATGTACTACAGTCATGGAATTTCCGAATTTGCGTTGTGTTTTTGTTGGAGTCCCAGTTTCTCACGGAGGCATCCAAGTTTGTGTCCGGCTGTCTGTCTGCTCTATCTACCATGGTCAATCTTGAGGCGCCCCATGTTAATGTGATGACAAAGGTGGACCTGCTCAGTAAGAAAGATAAGAAGAATTTAGACAGGTAAATGGCTGTTAGTTAATACAAATCTTGAATGCATGTATAGTAAGGAATTTTGTTTACCTGTTAGGGTTAAATGTTTAACCCTTATAGTGCTGGAACCGACTTTATGCTTATGTAAGCAGGTTAGATCAAGGCCTGCCGCCAAATAAATTGGCGGCTAGCCTGTGATCTAACCTGTTTGCTACTCTTAGAATCTTTCCTCTTCAAAATTTTGTCCATAACATTTAAGGAAATCGTTGAGCAACATCCGTAAACTCTTTGGACTATCCTTGAATTGGTGATGTTTACCAAACTTTGTTAGGGATCATATAGCTTAATCGACTAACTTACAATTTAACCAGGCTATCTAGATATAGTTTTACACATTCTGGTGGTTTAAAGTCATCATGACAGCTGTAGGTAATGAGTTGAAAACTGTATCAAATTCCAGATACCTGAGCCCAGAGATGTCAAATCTGCTGTTAGAAGAATTCGAAGATACACAGTTCAATAAGAAATTCAAAAAGTTGAATAGTGCTATTGCTGAAATGGTATGTATAGCTGACTTATTGTAGACTATAGTAGTCCAGAGTTAGAGCATCAACCTTTGGGCTTGAAGGTCATTGGTTTGAGTTCCCTGGAGTGCTAGGGTCCACTTTTCAGGTGCCGGAGATTTTGCCTACAATGGAACATAAAGTAAACCAATTAGAGAATTTGACTACAAATGAAATGTATAGTGATTGTGTCACACCTCCAAGCAATGATACATAAAGTTTAATGTAAGATATTTTTCTTATATATTGTTTGTGAAAAATATTTTTTTTGGTTGTCATTATTATTCATTTTGATTGTTAGGTTGCTCTCAAACCAGTATATACTAATACCCTACTGATCTTCTTTCTCCAGATTTTAAGCCTATTATATACTTAAACCTAGTACAATTTGACTAAACATATCCATGAATAAAAATGTAATTCTCCAAAATTTACATCAGCCCAGTTTTTGTATTTTTCTTTTATTAAATATTAAACAAGCACATGAACTTATTGTTTAGAAAGTACCTCTTCACTTCTCGAAGATGTTTTAACAATGCTTTTCAGATTGACTCCTACAGTCTAGTTGGATTTCACGCCCTAGATCGTAATGATGAAGAATCGATCAACGATATTCTCCTACAGATAGACACTTGTTTACAGTATGGCGAAGATCAGGAGCCTCGAGAACTACGGGTAAATTGCGCATTTGATCATTTGTCAATTTGGATATGTATAATGTGGGTGAGAAAAACATGCAGCCATACTGGGACTTGAACCCGGGACCTCCACAAACTGTGCGAACACTCTACCGACTGAACTATCCGGCCCGCTTACACATTCTAACCCTACCTTGTAAATGAAGATCCCAACTTACATATTCCCCACAGAATTGAAATTCGTCTCAAATTTCCTGGAAACAGCATTTGTATTTGGAACGAATATGGAGTATCTATCACTAGCTTTCATGGGTCATTTACATTAGGTGCCAATATCACCAAGGTGAGAAAATCATGTAGCCTGATCGGGACTTAAACCTGGGTCCTCCGCAAACTGTGTTAACACTCTACCAACTGAGCTCTTCGGCTTACTTACACAATTAACCCTACCCTGTAAATCGAGACCCCTACTATTTGAGGTACTCATTAAGGTAATTCAAAATAATGTTTTAACAGAAAAAGTATGAAATGTTTTCCAAAGTTGTCTGCAACAAAGTGGTTAAATGTCGTTATTTTTTGGTAATGGGTTAACCGAGTTTTAGTTCTTCCTTGGTTTAAAGCATGAAGCATCCCTGGCAAAGTTGTAAGAATAAGAACTTGAAAGCACAAAACCGATCTTTAAATACAATGAAAGTTCAAATTCCAGTAGTAGTAGCATTGGATTTTAATGAGGTGTTATCTTCCAGCTGACTAATCAAAAGCTGATGGCTCTTTGTAGCTTGTACAGACAATTATTGACAGATATGTTGGAACTTGGAGAACATTCAGAGTTTTCCCATGACTGATTGATTTATGCTAATTTTAGGGACATTTGACCCGTATATGTGGAATCGTTATTGGGAAAATAATGATCTTTAGGAATAAAATCCAATAATTGGGGTCATTTTCTATATAAGTTGGGGGTCAAGAAAAACCTCTGGACCTCTTCCATGAATGAGGAGCAGTGCATTTTGATTCAACTGAAATATGGTTAACCAATGTATGAACTAAATGAGAATGTCCTGTTATGTATAAATGTTATAACAATACAACAACAATGATTTTTCCCCTTCAGGAGGTAGAAGAAGATCCAGACATGATAGATAGTGGGTTTGACGGTTAAGGAGGCGTGTATCCAAACAGCAGACTGTGATAAGGATGTGCTCATTTTTGGGGTTAACCCTTCGAATGCTGGGTTATGGTGATTCTCCTGCGTCAAATTATACTCAGTGCTTAATGTCTCAGTTAAATGCCACTGTTTTGAAAGTGACAAAGAGAGCTATGTCAGTGATAATTCCACAGAAATGTAGATAAGTTGAAAAATATGTGACTGATGTACATTTTGTGCTTTTTACTCAAGTGATTCTTTGTTTTGAAAGTGACAAATAATGTTTTGTCAATGATAATTCCATATATATAAATGTGGATAAGTTAATAACTTAGTGGCTGACATACATTGTATTTCAGTGTTTCTTTGTTTTGAAAGTGACAAACAATGCTTTGTCAATGATAATTAGATGTTTGAAAACTGATTCAAGCCTTAAGTCCAGATTATCTTATGTTGTCACCAGCAGAAGACTTCAGAGACCATTGTGACAAAAGAATAAATTGTTCATGATGAGCAATTCATTCTTTTGTCATAGAGGTTTCTGCCAAATGTAATGATGTAAATGTTTAATTTTCCTGCTTTTTTCCATTTGTCTGCTGTTGATGTCATCAAGTTTGAAAGAATAGGTTGATGCCTTGTTATTTTTCTGTTTAATTGAACAGTATGAGTCTTTTGGTAAAATGACTATTTTGAAAAAGATTGGGGTTTCTGTGGCCTAGTGCTTAGTGTACAGAACTTGAAATCACATGTCCCCTCTCTGTGTAGGTTCAAATACCAGTGAGGGATATGGATTTTCATGAGATCAGCCCTTATTTGTAGTTGAGTATGGACTCTTCCGCTATCATTAAGAGTTGGGCATTGCAGCATAGCTGAAATAATGTGTGATGCGATGTAAAAAAATAAAATTGAATAGTAAAATGAAAATGTTTTTCCAGATCTTCAATGTCATTTTGGATTATTTTGAATGATTAAAAGATATTTCATGCTTAAGTGTTGTGTTATTTTGAGAATTTGAATGTCCAGAGACAATTGCAAAATTACTGAACCTTTACCTAGTATCAATCAAGAGTACCAAGTTATACCAAGCTTGGTGTTA